>JBBMKC010231366.1:0-11495 GCA_037834085.1 Bipalium vagum | reverse complement strand
TTATTATTATTATTATTATTATTATTATTATTATTATTATTATTATTATTATTATTATTGTTAATTATTATTATTATTAATTATTATAATTATTGTTTTAATTATTTAATATATTTGTACTATTAATTGGGAGAGTAATATGAACATGTTTTGAAAATACTTCAGATTTGACTTATTACATGGAAATTAAATGAATTTTAAATGGTTACATCACTGAAGTAGAGGTGTTTCGTGAAAAATATTTAAACAAATTAACATTTTTTCAAAGACCACCAAGAATATGTTAATGTAAATTTTCTGCAATGCTTTCCATAATGCTTGCTGCGGGTGGTCTATTAGAGAAGTCGAGTTCTAAATAGTAGAATTTTAATTGATGTATTAATTGTCTGGATCAACCACATCTTTTCCATCATCACGTCTCGTGAGAACAAAATCTATTCATATTTGCCTTAACCAAACGAATTTTAAATGTTATTTCTGATTTAATATTCCTGAGTGATGTAATTTTAATGTGTTTATCCTGCATATCTTATTGTTTACCTGACGATTGGGTTGTTCAAAATAATAATGTTGCTTATAACATTGAACTTTGAATGCATATATTTTTTAAAACAAAACAATATTAATGGAAATAGGAACCAATCAAGACTTTTTATAAATCTTTAAAGAAGTAATAGTCAGTGGGCGAAAAGTCTGGTAAGTGTGGTGAATAAGGTAGGATTTCGCAACCTAACTAGTTTAATTTCTGAAGGTCGATTGTGGCACAATCCTTTCCTATTGACTAATGACGGCTGTTGTCGAACTTTCAAGTACATCTCGTTGGTTTCATCACAGTATTTCTGTAGCAATGATTTCGTCCGGGTTGAGAATGAGACCGGCTGCAGACTAGTAAACAGTCACAATAATTGATATGATATATCTTATAGATGTACTCGTGTTATTTAGTGAAAATGTAATAAGTGTATGCAAGTTCTTACAATACAGATGTATATTTTTAATAAGACTTTTTAATATTTTTAAAGATTGGGTACAGGATCAGCTATCAAATATCAGAGAATTAGTCAGGATATTACTGACCTCTAAATTAGCCTAATGGAAAGAGTGATTTATTTTGTTGCTGTTCTAAGAAGAAAAGGAGAAAGAAACGTATTTTCCATGACTTGTTTTAAAATGTTACAAAATGTAACATATTCCGTGACCTAAAATCTCAGTTTCATTTGAAAATATTAATATTTTTTCTACCAGAATGTAAGAGAATCGTGCACCACCGCCTGTAATAACATGGGTTTCTTTGAGAATTTATAAAACGGTAATCATCTTCAGCAAACCTCACAAGCTCATTTTTTTTCTTTCATACTTTAGTTATGATCATTTGTAAATTTATTGCAAAATCTTAAATGTGCAATAAATATTTGGACTATATGAACCACTATTCATAGTGGCAAGAACCAAAGCAATCCGTATATGAAGGTTTGTTAGTCAAATGGTGACAGGTAACCTCATTTTAAGGGTATTGAGATCAAATATCAACAATTAACCCTTTATTCTTATAAGATATGAACATGTAAACATTCCTAATTCCTTATATTACCAAGGAATCTCGCATTTGTAATAAAATTCAATCAATAACCCACATTATCACAAGAAAATATGGATGTAGTGTAAGTGCCAAATTCAACCTTTGACCAAAACATCAGATTTTATCATTACTGTCATCATTTCAGTAAAAGCTTTCTTACAATTTTCGAAACAATCACCCATGACACCTTTCATAAATAATTCTTACCAACGATCTTATACAATATGGGTCAAAAAAGTAATACTAATCCATTTATATGTATTAAAATCAGTACACAGCCAAAACTGGTAGTGACAGATTGGACACCTTTATTGTCAGACCTTGTCTCTGTGGATTTCTAATAAAGATTAATAGCATGAGGCATAAAACGATTTGTCAACGAGGCTTGTTAATGTAAATGAGATATGGAACAGTATGGAATCTGACACCAAAGTGTCACTCTACAATTGAGGTTTTCTTTGCATTGTTCAAAGGACTAAATCATAAAAAACCAGATACCACTGTAACAGACCACTTTGAAAGCACATTACAGCATAGGTGATTTTGATTACATATAAAATCAATTACATATAAAATATTCATCCAATTCAATTTGATACTTTTCACACTGTAACCATATCATTCTCTCTACCTTCTCTTTGATATTTCACTTAATGTCCACAATTACGGACTGTGAATAAAGTCTAGAAACTCATTTGTAACTGTATTATTAAACAAAAACAAAAACAAATCAAAATTTTTTACTTAATTCACATAGTATCCCTCTTTGTGTAAAGATTTATGATTGAACTTAACGAAATCGACATGAAATTCTTGAGCTAAATAAGGTCTTCAGGTTGGAACTAGTCTCCGGAAACCCCTTTTACTGGTCGGCATGTTAGACAATTCTGTTTTCTTTTTCAGACCAGTGATATTTTTGTTAGTAATTATTATTACTTTGCCAAGAAAAACATAATATCTTTTTGAAAGTGTCGTGATCGCGTTCGGGCTATAATTAATAAATAATATAAAACTTCAATAAATTTTCTTTGAATTCGTGTCATTGAAAAGGAGTTATAGTTTTCTTTTATGCAAGTCGTAAAAGAATCGGAGCTTTTATATTAACAAAGTGTTTAATTTTTAATAAATCATGTTTATTAATTTTGATCATAAAAGGGCTTTTATGGTTTCATATTTAAAACAAAAGGTATTCATACATTGTTGATCACAAGTTCCATAAAAGTAAATTCATTACATTCACAGAAAATGAAACCGAAGTTAAAATTTTTTATAAAATTTTCATAAAATATTTTTTAATATAAATAAATAATAATAATTAATAATAATAATAATAATTAATAATAATAATAATTATTATTATTATTATTATTATTATTAATTAATAATAATAATAATAATAATAATATTATTATTACTATTATTATTATTATTACTATTATTATTATTATTAATGTTATTTTTTATTTTTATTGTAAAAAAAACTGCTTAAATCGATTAATTTTTATTTTGACTCACAATACTTTCTTTTAAATAATAATACTGTTTAGTTATTTGCTTGAAATATTCTCCGTCCATTATGTTTGTGTAAGGTTCAATCAGTTCATTGTACAAAGGGTCACCATCATCGAACTCTTCATTCAGCTTGAAAAGAGTAGAAAAAAAATCAAAATAGGACGTATAAATCTCTTTAACATTTTTGTACTCTTCCAACTTCAATTTTCTGTATTCTTCATCAAAATCATCAAATGTTTCCTCAGTATCCATTGGGCTTGAACCATGTGAATTTTCGGCAGATTTTTTCGACCTTTCCACTTTATCGACGTCTTTGTCACCTGGATAAACTTGAATTGTGATTCTTTTCTTTTTATTATAATTTACGTCATCTTGGATTTTGATATTGTTCGATTGTTTTAAAGGTTTTTCTTCAGTTTTGAGCATTTTGCTGTTAGAACAAATGCCGTTGTCATCGTGCTTTCGTTTGACTGTGTTTTTACCCATGTTTGTCAAATTGGTCATGGTTGTCAGCAATTTTTTTGATAGGGCTTTTACGGAATGTTTATTTTTTAACCACCCGGATATTGTTACCTGGCACACACCGAGTTGTTTTGCTATTTCTACGTTTTTTATTCCTTTGTTATGCATTTGTAAAGCCTTTTCTCTTTTCGAAGTCTTATCATCTTTTATCTTTTTACCACTGTCACATTCGTCTGAACTGTTTTTCATTTCGATTTTGTCATCACTTGTACATTTTTCTACATTTTCTGCAGCCTTCTCTAATAAGCACAATTGGTTTTCAATAGAGTTTTTATTTGCTAACCACAAGATTAATGTTCCTCTTGTTGTCTGGTAACCTTGTGCAACGTCTTCTATCGACTCTCCACCTTCAACCAACTCAATGGCTTCTAACTGACTTTTTAAAACAGAAATGTTTTCAATGTTTGCTGTCATTGTTTTGATTTTGAATTTAATATTAATTAAAAGAAAATTGAAAATCATACATTTTAATTATCTAAATTTTAAGTGGTTTAAATTTTTAAAAAAAGGAATAAAAATCAAAAATTAAAATTATTTTTTTAAAAAGTAATATTAATGTTTTCATTTAGTTATTTTTTTATTCTTTACTATTATTCAGTTATATTAATAATAAATAAATAGACTTAAGAATTGGACATTAATATAATAAAGCAGTACCAGTTTCCAAACAAGTAATAATTGTTAAAATATAACAAAAAAATTATTATTTAAATTTTTTTAAAAAATTAAAAAACCTATTTTTAAAAATTAAAATATTGTGAGAAATCAAATATACTTCGGAGATAAATTAAAAATTAAATTTTATTTTCAATATATTTTTATTAAAATTTAATAAGAAAATAAATTACATTCTTATTTGAAATATTTTAAAAATTGAAATGAAATTTTATAATGAAATTTGATTTTAAAACTCAAATTAATTTTAATAGTTTAATAATAAATTAAAAAAAATTAAACTAATTAGAAAAAACAAAAGTGGAGTAATTTTTAAATTATAAAAATATTTGTTACTTAGCTTGTTTAAATAAATATTTAAAATTATGAATCTGAATTATTCAAGTATTTATTCGATATCCATGATCTAATTTTAGATTTATCCAATGATTTAAAAGTAGATCCATTTTGAGGTTGAAAGTATTATATATTTAGAAAGTATTTTTTGTTTGAAATATTTATTATTATGCACAGAAATTAATATTTCTTTGTTTTCATTTTTATGCAATATTGTTCGCTTCATCATAATCTTGATAAAATTTGAAAATTAAAACAAATTTATATCTCAATTTAAGTCAAATTAAGTAAGAATGTAACGGTGAATATTTTAGTTGATTAAAATAATTTTTTGCACACCTTTTGTATTTTTTTCTATTTATCAAGTAATCGTTTATTTCATATGATATAATCTAATAATTAATTTCTCTGAGCGAGTACTTGCATGATAATACATTGTACATGAAATATTTATTGTCATTACTTTTAATATTGATTATTTGTAATTTTATATTAATTATATAAGATGATCCTATTAAACTTTGATATTTAAATAACTATAACCTAATTGATGTAAAATATTTAAAATTCTAATCTGATTATGTATGTTCTTTTACCTTCATGTTTATTTAAGTTTGTTAAGAGTATTTGCAATTTTTAATTATTTTTTATGGTTCAGAATAAATGTATAGATTATTTTTTTAATGTCTTTTGTACTTTCCCCTATTTCAATTGGATGAATATATAAACATTTAATGTGAATTTTCTAAATTTATTATTAATAAATGTAAAATAATGTTTATTATATAATATAATTATTAAGTCAGACATAATCTTCTTTTATTAACTGTTTTACTTTTTTGATATCAAAATTCATGGCCATATTTTTATAACATATTTACTGTTTCCCGTCTAAGACAAGATTTTTAACATTGAGGTAGGGTATTGGGTTAATTTTTAGGTATGGCGTTAGTATTGTTATGTTTAAATTTAAAAATATCTTTATTATATTGCTTAAATATACAAGTAGGGAATGTTAAGTTTTTTGAGTAAGAGTAGTTTGTGTAATAATTCTGACTCCGATGAAGTTACGTTGTATTGTACCAATCACAAATAAATGAATAAGACAGCTGTTTCTAATATATTTTTTTAAAGACATTATTTTACAATGAAAATAACAAAATGAAAAATTTTATTAATAATATTTTAATATAAAAGAATTTAATTCAATTTAAAATTTTTTTGATAAGTTCTAGAGAATTTCCAGATAGAAAGTTGAGCCCACTGTATGTCCTTTAGGTAGAAATTCATGAAACTCAATAACCAAATATTGAAATAAAGTTCAACATCACGATTTTGATTTGTTGTGATCGCCAAAGACACTACCTGAAAGGGCCCCGAGGAAGTCCGCTAGGGGTCCGAGAAATAATAATGATATTAGCAGTAATGATATATTATTAATATTAATTAAGTGATAAATAAATAAGATTATCATAGATATTATTTTTAACTGGACTCTTAAAATGAAATGAATAACTCCGTTGGCAATCGATCCCCTGCATGAAGGATTAATTGTCTAATGATATAAAATAAGTTCTCTATAAACGGAACTTTGATTTTGAATTTTGTTTTAAATCTTGAAAATTAGAATTATGGATTTGGTTCGGAAGAAAAAATTTTTCGGTTACATTTTAAGTTACATTTTACAGTATTTTCTGTATAATCTTTCTTTTGGTATGTTGCAACAGGAAACTTCATGGGTTCTATGAAGTTTAAGAATTTACGTACCATCGTAGAGGACTCAGCGGACGACTCATGGATCCATTGGTCGCTGCGAGTGAGAGACCTTTTTTTTATTGTTTGATTGCTGTTTTATTATTTTTTATTATCACTAACTAGTTTTTATATTAACTCTAATGGTTATTGTTTGAATTTGATATCGATATTTTCATTTGATTATCTGTTTTTAATTGATTTAAAGACAGTATTGGGATTATTTTGATTGATCGTGAAACATTGGGAAATAAAGTTTTACTGTGATAGTTTTGATTCAAAATTAAAAGAGACCAAGAAACACAAAGAGAGGACTTATTAAATCGAGAGCTTAAAATTAGACCGTTATAAACAAGATTGAACTGAAGATTTTTGCCGATTTTAATGTTGAGTTATAAGTCAAATAAAAAATGTCCTGTTGTATTGCAATAAACTTAAACATCGGCAAGAACTTTCTGTTTAATTTAATAAATATAAATGTAACAGATTTATGATTGGATTTTATCACACTTCAAGGTGTTATGTAACTTTTTGATTTTCATTCATTGATTACTGATTTAGGCTAAACACCATTCTGATAGAATCAAGAATATCACTATCAAGGATATATCATTATTGAGCATAATTTTTCCATTGAGTCTAACATTCGATCTCTTTAGCTTTTGATCAGGTCTCAGAAACTTTGGGTTGATTTTCGCAGGTCTAATTTCTTACCATTTATCTGAACAGTCAATTTAGAAACAGAAACCACAACGTGCCGCGCACGTTAGGTGTTTTCATCAAAGATTGGAGAAGATTTTGCATTATCATGTAAAGTGGTAAATCACTGAATAAATCTATCTTTTTAGGTCTTGACTTAATCTAAACTTGGTCCTTAGTTTTTTGAATTATTAATTAATTTTTTCAATTAAGAAAAATAACATCTCTTTATTCCTGTAACTATCAACATTGTACTTAATAAAACCTCAATTAAAAAAAGGTCGTCTTCAGATGAAAAAAATTCTCTTTCGCTTAATGGGCTCAAAGCTGCAATAAGGACACTTTACAATTTTTTCACTGCAAATCTCGCAAATGGTATGACCACATTTCAGAGCATAGAACACTTCCAAATCAAGGCAGATTCCACAAACCTAAATAAGATTAATAAAAATGACACCAACATCTTTTAATACCGTTTTTTCAATGATTTCTTTAGAGATGTTCTTCAGGGTTTTTAGGGATAATGTTTCGATTTCATTTCTTGTTTCGAGTGGAGTACAAAATTGAATGTTTTGCTCTCCTTTCGATGTCCTGTAGTAAATATTTGCCCCTGCACTGATTATAGATTTGATCGAAATCATAAATCTCATATATTGATTTCGCTGAAAAACAAATTGAGCAATGGTTCATGTCAACAAAATAGTAATAACCTCAATATTTTTCGATAATTTTAAAAACAGCTGCATCAAGGCAGTACGACCTTCGTTGTCTTCATTATCCAAATTTTCCGTTTCAAATATCATGTAGTGCACCATATCCATAGCTTCAATCTCAATAGCAACTTGCAAAGGAGTTTGTTTTTTTTCATTCTTAAAATTGATATATCTTTTGCTATTTGGTTGTGAATCAATGATTATTTGACAATATTTGGTTTCTTTTTCCACCAGTAATCTTGTTAAAAGAGTTTCTCCATTATTGAAAATCTGAGGGTTTTTGATTTCGATTTTCATCAAATGCTCAAATGAATCTTGGGCATCCGATTTTGCTAAATGATATAAAGAAAACTCTAGCACAATTTTTTGTACGTCATCGCTGGCCTTGGGGACCAAAGATTTAAGTAAATGAGAACAATTATGAAGTAAAGCAGTTTCTACAATATCTGATGTGATACAAGATCTCAATTGATCTTCAGGGAACAGAGTCAATAAAGCCTCACAGAAGCCAACAAATTGACTTTTCAAAGCAATTTTAAAAAGCTTTGTATTAATCTTAAACAGCTGATCTTGGTGTGGTGGTAGAAGGGCAATCAGTAATCTAAATTTTTTTAAAATCAATATTTAACAAAAAAGTGATCCAAAAATAATTAAAACTGAAATAAATAATCAATGAAAGACCTTTCACAATTCAGATCTGAAGCAACTTTGCAGATTGACAAATTCCTCTCGAAACATTTTTTGAGATCACAACCAGATTGTACAAATAAATCCACTATTTTTATGATTTTATCCTCATTCTATACCGCAATGATTTTTCTACAAAAATGAACAGAAATTACATCGTTCAAGGTTTGTTGATCTAAAGAAGAGAGCATTTCGCAAAGAGGAGTATTCCCTTGTTTATTGGCCGAATCAATACTTCCGCCACATTCGATCAAAACTTTACAAATGTCATAGTCTAAAAGCTTAACTGTTAAATGTAGCAAAGAGTTTCCTTCGTCATCAGAACTGTTTGCTGTATTGCTATCCATTTCTTTAAGGAAACAAGGAAAAATTGTCTTGTTCAACTTTACACACAAGGTCAACGAGTTTTCTCTTTTAGAAAGTGGCAAGGGCTGTTTGAAAATTGCAGTACCTGGTTAATAAATTAATAATATTTTTAAAATTAATATTAATTAAAAACTTGATTGGTAATCGACTTTGCAAAGGGCATCAATTGAAAAATTTTCTTTAGGAAAAATATAAAACACAATACTTAATAATTAATAAAATACCTTCTCTGGCAGAAAACTTCTGAGAAAACTAAAAATATTTTTTTTTCAAAAAATAAAAAAATTTATAAATTAAAGTGTACATAATTGTGAAATTCATTTATTATTATTAATAATTATTATATATATAATATAAATTAATTTACGGTAATATTAAAAAAAATTTATTTCAATTTTATAATCCCAAATACAAAATATAGAATTTTAATTAAATCAATAATTAAATAATAGTATTTTATAATAAAAATAAAATTTAAAATCTCATGATTAGGTGTGTGCGTTGAAAGTGAGTCTTTCTTAACAAGACAAGGTCTTCATTGATACACAAATAAAAATCTACACATTACATCAAAGTAATGATCATCATTTGCACTGACCTTTCACGAAGCTGATGAATTTCGAGGGGAAAAAATCTTTATCATTGATGGCTGCCCAGTGACTCATTTTTCAATGAGTCAAAATATTAGAAGTGAGTGTGCCACCGACCAAAACAGATGATAGTCTGTACAGGCACAGTCAGAAGAGTAAGTCAAATGGGGTATAACTTCCAATCGAAAGATCGCTAACATCTCCTGAACTTGTTTTATTTGAATATTTTGATTTCTATAGATAACATAATAAAATTTTTGCATTTCAAATCTCTTGGTTTTTTTTAAAATGATTCCTGACCAACAAATTCAGAAAATAATATTTAGTAGATTACTAAGAAATGATAGATTAAAAGATAAAAATCACCTTAAATTATAATATGATAAAAGTTATAATAACAATTATAATATAACATCAAGGAGAGTCGATCAAATACTCAAATCTATTAATTTGTCTTAAAGTGAGGTGTCTGCTATACATGAAGAAATATCATTAAACTTTAAAATCCAGAATGAACTTAAAGAGACCAAAAAAAGACCATTCAGATACAACTATTTACATGATACATAAACAAATCAATAAAATTTAATTTTCTTCCTGTATAACCTCCATATATCGAAAACAATCTGCTTTTTTTGCCATCAATTTTTCACAGAGATCTTCGTATCCACGTATCACAGCACAATGCAATGGAGTCTGTCCCATCTGTTATGGAAATATCAGTACTAATAATTCATTAAACGCATTACAAATCCTGGTTGATCAATATTTTGTGAACGATCGATCAAATATTGGCAATGTTCGATCATTCCATTGGAAATGGCTTCATGTAGTGGACTTTGTGAATACTAGATCATACAAAAACAGCATTTGAGTTAAACAGAAATTTTATTTGGTTACTTTATTTTCAATATTGCAATCGACCTTGAATTTTTCCAGTATTGAAATACATCTTTCGTTGCACAGTGCAATAGCAAGTGACAAGGCAGTGCCAAAAGTCTAAAAAGAGAAAATCAGGGAATTGTAAATATTTTCAGTCTTGTCAACAATAGAATTTTATTTTTAGTTGTACACGTTTTAACATATCTACACAAAATCTGTTTAAACATTTAGGTTTATGAAACATATTTCGAACATTTATCAAGTTTTCATCAATCAATCAATAATATTAATTATTATAAAATGACAATAAAAAGTATAAATATTTATTAAAAAGACAACTTTGAAAGTATTTAAAACCTTCAATATGGTAATAGAAGGATGGAAGGCAAGAGAAAGTCTCAAAATATTATCTGCAACAAAGAAAAAACGAAAAATTATATAAAAATTAAAACATAAATAACATTGCAAGCTAATATTGTGTACCGGTTCAAATGTCATGTGTGCAAAAGACAGTCATGTTGTGAACTCAGAACATGTATTAGTGAGAATTCTCATTTAAGTAGAACAAGTACAAGTATAGACCATTACCCACGAATCAGCAAGAAAAGGAAAATTTAACGAGGAAGAATTTAGTGTGATAATGAAAGATTTTGATAATAATAAAGAAAGAACGATTTTCGAATCATTATTAATATGAGAAAAAAGTCAGAGATGAATATCCTAACAGAAAATGCAAAATTTTGGTGAATTGTTAATGTGCTTTCGAATTAATTAAAGAAAGACATTTTAACAGCCTTGGGTCACACATTGAAATTGGAAATATTATTAACTAAATATTATTAACTAATTATTAACTAATAAGAAGTTCGAAACGCTTCATACAATTAAAATGTTAAGAGATTTTGTGTTGAAATGCTAAAAAAAGAAAAAATTAAAGTTTGCACCTCATGGTTATAGTTGGAATCCACAAGACCGTTCTTCAAGATGTGTAGCACCATATCTGGATCGTTGTCAAGGACAGCAATATGCAAAATCGATAAATTTGCCTTCAATTACAATATCAACGATAAGAACAGAATTTAACCTTACATTTTTCCTGCATTCAAGTAAGAATTCTCTATCAGATATGGCTTTATTTATTGAAGGGTAACCGTTATCCAAAGCGATTGCCTTTGCATTTTC
>JBBMKC010231355.1:0-11495 GCA_037834085.1 Bipalium vagum | reverse complement strand
CTTTGATTTAAAGTCATGCCTTCATTAAATTAATTGAAAAATATGATTGACCTTATCATTTCTTTACGCGCTATATTTACAAATTTAATAATAAAAATCCTAATTGAAAAACACGAGACAAACTTGATTTAACAACCGCAATACATGATCAATTTGGTAATAATGTCATGCTTTCCGTTTAGTAGGATTCGAGGTGGCGTGTTGTGACTTTTTTGCTTCCAGATTTCAAGAAATTGTACTTTGAAAAAATTCTAAGAAAAGCTGATAGATGGACAAATGTGTTATCTAATAATGGACTATTCTTTGATGGTTGATGAGTTGTTCTTTATGTATTATTTTATATAATAAAGTTTTTCTCAAAAAACGTCATTTATTATGGAACAACATAATATTCAGAAACTTGTTCATATAAAATTTAACATATAAAAATACTCTAAATTTCAAAATATGTGAAGCTGGAATCTAAGAATTGACTAAATCCAGAAACATATATAAAAGTAGTAAAGAAAGATAACCAGTTTGATTGCAAATGAATTTAATTGAAACTATTAATGTTAATTTTTATCAAGAAATAAATTTCAGTTTTTAAAATTGAAATGATTTTTTGTTTGATTTCATTAATTTTTTATTTGACAAAACATTTTTAACAAGGAAATAGAATAATAATTTTAAAAAGGAACATTTGCGGTACATTATGCTGTATGAATTTAGAAAAACAATACTATCACAGAAACAATGAAAAATATTCCGAGGGTCGACCTTAATACATATCTATAAAGCCTCTAAAACTTTTTTTCAAATTTTATCACCAAATAAGACATCATTTCATATTGATTATGTCATTTATTTGTTAAATTAATTATATTAGGTATATGTTATTTGTTTAATTTAAGCTATCTTAATTTTTAGATATTGTTTAAATATGCCAAGAACAAGAAACTGAAATGTCGGATTTCAATCGTGGTAGGATAGCAGTGGGTAGCTGGAAAGTTCCAAAGAAAAATACTACAGAACGATGTTTACGAAGTTTCAAGTGAAGTGTGGAGAGCAACCCTTGTCAAACTGCAGCAGTTTTGGATGATACCAGTAATTTATCAGCAAGAACTGTCCGTCATTATCTCAAACAGTTGGGATACAATATCCGAGTAGCTAGACGGAAACCTCTGTTGTCGAACAATAATGTTCTACGTCCTAAGGCATGGGCAGAACTGAGACATAAAACTCAAAAATTTTTGAAGACTGTTATCTTCTCCAATGAAAGCAGCTATCAGCAATTTGAAAACACCGATTATTCATTTGTATGACGTCGTCCTAATCAGGAATTTTCACCAAAACATCTTCTTCATAGCATAGCTACGGTATTATGGTCTAGGGAGCAATCTGGTATGGTGGATGTTCTTATTTAGTGATGTGTAACACTAACAATGTACATTAACATTCTAGGTGAAAGAGTACTTCCTATTTATGATATTCTATCCAAACAGAACACGTGCATGTAAGATGGAGATACATCTCATTCAGCGGATACAACACATGTCTGGCGTGGTCAACACAATCACTAGATATGAACCCAATTGAGTGGATGTGGAACATTCTTGAGAAGAATTTTCGCAAAAAGCAAAAAAACCAACTTCGTGTGCAAGCCTCATCCAAGCTCTACAAAAAGAATGGGATGCAATCCCACAAGAAATCATTCAAGCATTGATAATGTCCATGTCTCAAAGTGTTGCTGCCTTATAGAGGACATTCCATCTAATTTTAGTCATAAATGTTAACAAATAAATGTAATGATTGTAATTCAATAAATAAATTTACGACTTTCAATGTCTTTATAGGTGTCTATTTACCTAAGTCAACCCTCTGTAATTTAATAATTTCACTAATTGTTCAAGTAAAATAATTTATGCATGATTTTAAAAATGAAAGTGAATAAGAACATTTCAGGCACATTGTGCTATATGAATTTAGAAAAACCCCAATATGCAGAAGCTACGAAAATCTTTCAATAATTTAAGGTAATGTACTAAAAATTAGATATTGTAAAAGGAGATTAAAAAAATTCCGAAAATCAGATTTTCCAGTGTTGCAAGTAGAAAACGCAAGCAGGAACTTGATTCGAATGCATTGAAGACGTCGACGAACCAGATTCTTTTGAGAACAATAAACAGTTGATGTACCGCAACGGGAAGTTATGGATAATGAAGGTAGATACATAATTTGTTAACTGTTTATTGTTTGTAAAAAAAATAAATCTTAATTGATTTCATAAAACGATATTAATTTATTATTTATTATTTTTTAAGAAGGTAGTTTGAAAAGTTTGCGAAATGAAAAAGAGAAACTTTTAACAAAAATTTCATTATTTTCAATATAATTTCCCGTTAAATAAACGCACTTCTGCCAACGATGTTCTATGGTCATTATGCCTTCTCGATAGTGGTTTTCATCAAGGTTTCTAAAATAATGATTTACCGCTTCATGAACTTCATCTGTTGTGGAAAAGTGCTTACCACCAAGAAAAAATAGTCATTACTTCATTGATTTTGAAGCAATTTTAATTAATATGTACAAAAAAGCTTTTATTTATATTATTAAATATTAGGTAGTCTCAAAAGTAATGTCGTTTTTACAGTTAATATTAATTTGAATATAGATTTGTTTTACTATATTAAAATCTGTAGTAATTTGGCGATTTTTTGTAATATTTAATTAATAATTTTTATTATAGAAATTAAATTTAAATTAAATTTGTAAAAATGACAGACAAAATAGCAAGTGAGAAATACGTGGTAGACCATAAACTGTTGATATGAATGCTACCAAAGCTGAAGAAAATCCATCTCAAAACCAGGATGACTTGAATAATAAACTCAATTATGATAGAGAAACAATTCCTCGATATTTACTTGATAAGGGGAAAACAAGTAGACCAGGAATATGTGCACCGCATGAAATTACTGAGAAGTACAACAATCAGAATATTCGACTTGCAAAATGCACATTTTAGAGGAATAATGAAGACTTCCTGAACCGTATTATAAGTGGTGACGAAACGTGACTAGTCGTATTTCACCTGACCAAACATCTGAATTCACCGCAAAACCAAATATTCATGGAAAAGTTTTATTATGTGTATGGTGGTGTGCTCGTGGTGTAATTTATTTCGAGTTGCTCCAACATGGTCAAACAATAACCGCAGATGTTTACTGTAAAGAGTAAAAGTAAAAATTGAAGTTATGTTCCCAACTTTAGCAAATAGAAGAAAAATCATTCTACAACAAATAAACGCGCGACAGCACATTACAAAGAAAAAACTCTAGAAAATTAAGTTTTGCTGGGAACTTTTACCTCCCTACCCACCATATAGTCTGGACATTGCACCATCCGATTACCATTTTTTTAATTTTAATTTATCAATGCGACATATTTTTAGTCGTTAAAAAGTTTAATTCGGCTATGGTATAGTATCATTTTTAAAAACTTCAATGGATGAATACACTAAAGCGTTAGATGCTGTGACTAAAGTATTCACTGAGCATCATGACATGCGAATGCAAATAATTGCATTAAACACAATATTAGAAAAACAACAGAGCGTGATGAACTAAAGAATAAAATAAATCTAACCAACCACGTAATTGAAGTAACTAATACAATTATTGAAAACTCCAAAATCGATATTGTCAATCAATCGATATTGTCAATCAATCGATATCGACAATCGGCCAATCAAAGTTACGATTAATAATCAATACCCAATCAGATTATGGTTAGGAATAAATTTAATAAGATTTGAATATGAAGCTGCTAATATGGCTATTTACGAGTTTTTCGATTCCAGAAGTAAAAACTTTTAAAGGGCTTAATGAAATTATATTGTAAATGAAGTGACATTGTTGAACATAATGGTGATTACCCCTAATATATGTATTTTAAGTTAATGTCAATTATCATCAAACTTATTGTAAAAAACGACATTAATTTTCAGATGACATAATACATATTTGACAACCGCAACTTTTATCTTAATGATTTTAAATATTGGAATTCTTTGTATTTTGTGTAAGAGTTAAGACAGGAAACTTAACTAAATACTTAATTCGTTTCATTCTAAATGTACAAAATATTTCCAAATATACACTCTTTGATAAAATTATTTGCCCACTGTTTTAGAATGAATATTAAGTTTTACTTTGCATTAATCATGCTTTATAATAAATATACAACATTATATACAAGTTATTTGCCTAATGTATAATAATAATAATGTACGTTATTATAATTGATTTAGTTATGAAATTCGATTTATCAGTCAAATGGCGATGTATAGATATGTTTAAAGCAGGTAAATCTCGCAAATGAATTTCCGAATTTTTGAATGTACCAAGGAGAACAGTGGGGTATTGGATTCATCAATTTCAGATTACACGAACCATCAATCATAAATTGGGTACAGCAGACCAAGAAAAACGTCATCCAGAGCCAATAGATTAATATTAAGACTAGCAAGAAAACATCGTTTTACTTCTGCCAGATGCCAATTAAAATTTTGGGGTGAACAAGTAACGTTCCGAACTGTGTATCAGCATTTACGTGATGTCCGGATAAAAATATACAGAGCTGCTAAGAAACACTTATTGACGAAAGTAAATGTTGAAGCTCGAAACAGAAAGTCTCTGGCATTTAGGCAGAAATCAATGGAATTTTATTGTGTGGTCTGATGAATACCGTTTTCGGCTGACATAAAGGAGAAAGATTTTAAAAAGGTCTAGTTGTAAAAGCCGCTCAATGTGGAGGAGGTTTGATCAATGTTTGGGGTTCACTTTGGAAAGGAATCCACAGTGAATTACGAATCTTACATGTGAATAGTCAGTCATATTGTAGAACCATTTTAAAATGTTTAGAATCTGACAACAATCTACCAAACCAATGGATTTTCTAACATGACAATGCTCCAGCACATCAATATTGACTGTCAAAAGATTTTTAGAAAATCATGAAAATTGAGTTTTACCATGGCCTGCAAAATCGCCAGACCTTAACCCCATTGAAAATGTCTGGGATTATATAGGTCAAAAATTAACTCCCGGGACACACTACATATTAACTGGGAACAATAAAGGCAATTTATTATTGAAGAGTGGCTTAAAACTCCACAGGCTTATCTTGATAGTTTAGTGGATACTATACCTATAAGGGTTAATGCAGTGAATGAAACTAGAGGCGGACACGCCAAGTATTAACTGTTATTTTATTTTTGTATTTTGTATGTTTGAATAAATAAAGTATTTTGAATTATTTGTATATTTATTATGAAGCATGATTAAGGCAAAGTAAAACGTTATATTCATTCTGATATACAGTTAGCAAATAATTTTGTCAAAGAGTGTTTATATTAACTTTAAAAAACTTAATTAAAAAATTATTCGTGTTTAGAAATGGTTAAAATAAAAATTTGGCGATTTTTAAAATAATCAAAAATAGAAAACAGGCTTCTGAAAATATCATTTTTATCGTAACAATGTTTAATCAGAATTGCTAAATATGAACAGAGAAGGTGTTCGACGCATTTTAACACAGGCCTCAGGCATGAAGAAAGTGTGAGCAAAATTTGCTCCTAAAGTCTTGTCATACCAACAAAGGCAAAACAGAGCCACTGTTTGTTCTGATATCTTGGAACGAATTGATGAAGATAATAGTTTTTTAAATAACATTATTACGGGTGATGAGACGTGAATATTTCAGTATGATCCAGAAAATAAACACAATCCATGCATTGGAAATCACCATCATCGCTAAGAATGAAAAAAGAACGCATGACTCATTCCACGTTCAAGATAATGCTTATTGTTTTCTTTGATATCCAAGGTATCATTATGATCGAATGGGTTCCCAGTGGTCAGACCATTAACCAACATTATTATAAAGAAGTTTTGGAAGGATTGCGTGACAATGTCAGAAGGAAGCGTCCTGTGTTGTGGAAAAACTAGTGGATTTTGCATCATGACAACACTCCACCCCACAAAGCGTTATCAGTCAACCTTTATTTGAGCAGCAAAAATATAACTGAACTTGAGCATCCTCCATACTCTCCTGATTTAGCACCTTGCGAATTTTTTCTATTCCCAAAATTAAAATCGACTCTTTGGAGGTATGGAAGAAATGCAGACTAGGACGACGGAGGTATTATGTAACCTGAAAATTGGCTACCTGTGGCATTGTTTTGAAAGGTAGAAAGAGCGTTTGCAGATGTGTGTGAATTGTGATGGATCACATTTTGAAGGAGACCATAAATAATTGTACATACTTTGTGATTAATTAAAACTTACAGCATCAGTCTCATTATTTTTGTGCCGCACCATGTAGTCTCTCATAATTATAGATGTTGAAATCACTTAGATCACAAGATAATTATTAATACAATCATGGTATAACTGATTGATTATTTTTAATCATATACGAAGGCTGAATTCAATAGTAACTCAATGTCAATTGTTTATGAAAATAATATGTACGTATTTTTCAACTTCTTTTCAGTCACGAAAATTATTCCATACCTAATAATATTCAAATGTAGGTATTGTACAGTACTTGGAACAAAATTAATGACAAGATTTTGGAGTTTACAAAAGAATCGTTTATCATTAAGTACTTCAACGATCATTTGATTCATTAACTCTTAAATACAAATATTTAGTTCGAAAAAATCGATTAATTAAAAAAATTAATAATGGTTTAATACAAAAAAGGAAACAAACTGTAAATTTTTCTATTCAGTTTTTAAATTGATTTAGTTGTTTTAAAGCAAGGCATTTTTGAAAACCATTCAATTATGTTTAAGTAATACAAAGTTAGAACCATAAGATCTTTACTCAATCAAAAATTAGCAGCTTTAAAAATTTTTATTATCAGGTAAAAATCATTGAAAATTTTGAACTTTTATTTTATATCGGAAATTTATGTAAATAAATGAAATCTGTTTAACTTAATTATAATTAAAATTAAATATTACCTTAAACTCACACTGTAAAATGGATTTTTGTATCTCATCACTTCAAAAATTATCTATTTTTCCTATTAATAATTAATAAAAATAAGAAATAAGAGAATTAAATACTTAGATAAATTGTTAATTAATAATAATTAACTTCCATTACGTTTACCAACAATGTTAAATTTTTGTAATAAAGATGCAGAATAAAACAAATTTAAATATTTTTGGATTCTTATAATTTTCAAATAGACATGATTATTGTTATTATTATAAAATAATAATTAAATCAGGAAAATCAATTATAAATTTTAATAATTTTATATTCTATTCAATAATTTTAAAAAGAAAACATTTTTTATAATATCTTAATGAACTTTTTTTAATTTGAATATTGAAAATAATTAATGTAAAAGCTTTTTCTATGTTTTTCAAATAAAAGTTAATTATTTTTCTCTAATCATTTCACTAAATGTAGAAGTATATTTTCCATAATATCTTTTGTTGAATTTTGAATCATTATTATTTTGTTTTATTATTTCCAACTGTAAATGGTGAATATCAAATATTTGATATTTTACCAGAAGAATATTTGGAAAAGAAATGCAGAAAAGATGTTCACACCAAAGATGGGTATTTTGGAATTATGAAATGTAAAATTTTACCTCCAAAAAATTTACATTTACCAGTTTTACCTTTTAAACAAGAAATAGGAAATACATACAAATTACGTTTTGAATTATGTAAAACTTTTTTGAAAAAATAAATTTAAGCTGTAATCATTATGTTAAAAACAGTTGTTGTCCCAATGCTGAAATTTCTGATCACAAAGTAAATAGATGTAAAATACGTGTAAATAATAAATACAACTTAATTCTTGCTAAAAGAGATTTTAAAATATGTTCTAACTTTAAAAATGAAAAGTGTAATCAGAATAACGAAGAAAGATTATTAATTTTAGCATGGTCAACAATTGAAATAAATAAAGCAATTGAAAAAGAATATATAATTTTGTAAGTATATGAAATAGAACATTTTGAATAAACTAAAAAAAGGTTTATTTGAAAATTATGTAAATATGTTTGTCAAATATAAATTGAAGGCCTCTGGTTGTAAATGTAATTCTAAATATTGTAATAATGATTGTAAAAATGATAATAATTGTAATACTAAAATTGAATTTGTAACAGAAAATATAGCCTACAATTTAGAAATTCATAGAGTTAAATTTCATACTGGTTTAAGATTATTTGCAAAATTTTGTTTAAATAGTTTATAGAGATATTTTGGAATGAGAGATGATTTTGAACAATGCTCATATGTTTATAATTATAATGATAATTGTAAAATATTATTTGGTGAAAAATATGAAGAACCAAATCCAATTATTTTAAATGAAGAAGTTTGGATGATGAAATATCATATGAAAGAAAAATGGAAAAATCCAAATAAAACTACAAATATTTGTGTAGTAGTATATACAACTGCTTATGAAAGATTAAGATTATATGATTTATTAGAAACATTAAATGAAAGAGTTATTTATTTTGATTTGGATAGTAATATATTTATTGATTATTTTTGTTAAAATAAAAAATATAATCACAATGAATGTAAACCTGTAAGAAAAATATGAAAGATGATTAGAGAAAATTTAGAAGATTTAACCAAAGAAATTGAAAAAGATTATGGTGTAAATTCTTATATAACTGAAATATTTACACCAGCCCAAAAAGATAATCATATGAAAATTTGGAATACTCGTGAAAAAAATGGTTACAACTGGTAAAACAAAAGGATTTGCAAAAATTAATATTAATTCTAATAAGCTAATTTTTAAAAAGTAAAGAAATTTAGTATAATTCCAATAATCCTTGCAGTAAAAATAAAAATAACATAGAATTATGAAATAATAGAAAGAATGAAATTCACTTTCAGGATTTAATTTTAATTCTTGAATAAATAATCTTAAACCATTTAAATTTTTTAGCGTTTCCTTTTGTTCCATAAAGTATTTTTGTATCAATATATATATTTTTGTAATTCACCTTGCACATTATAAATAGCAAAAACATAAAATTGTAAAAATCCAAATATTAATTTTAGAGAAAATTCACTTATAAATTTATAATTTGAGAAATAAATTTTTTTTGTTTTAAATCCTTTATTATCTTTACCTTCTTCAATTTTATTTTTATCAGGAATCCAACTAAATATTTCTCTATCTTTATTTTTATCAATTAAAACAAAATTTTTATAGAATTTGATGGACCTAAATATTTAATAGTTTTTACTTCTGTCTATTCTAATTTTAAAAATGCATTAGAAAATAAATATGAAAAAAAGTTATTCTGTAAAGTAAAATTTTCATCTGCTGCTATATATTTCATTTCTATTTCAAAAACTAAAACTACCTCTGATAAATCTAAAGCATTTTCTGATGGTAATAAATTAAAAGTTAATTGTCCCTTTTTGTTTAAATTTGTTACAGTTGTAGGATTTAAAGAAATTTATAAATAGTTTTTTTGTTATATCTTGATGATAGTAATTTTTGTCTAAGTTTAATTTACTCACTTTTTTGAAAATTTTCAGAAAAAAAATTAGTGAATTTTTAAAATGCACTTGACAAGATGTTTTAATTTTCTAAATTTATATAAAAATAATTATATATATATTCATATGAAAATTAAATAAATAATTAAATTCTTCTTTTTCAATAAAATAAAATAACATTTTTGAAATAATTTATCATTTTGAGAAATTTCAAATAACATTAAGACATTTGAATTATTTGTTATTGATCTTAATGGTAAATCGAAAAAAGACTGTGATATATATTACTGAACATTTATTATGTCTTATATTTTAAAATATTTTAATTTTTTCATTTATTACATCATCAATAATAAAAAATTTTTAAATTTTTTTATCTAATTTAAAATTTTTAAAAAAGTAAAAGGTAAATTTAATTTAAAAAGGTAAAATTTCATTTGTTTTATCAGACAATCTTACTTTTATTTTTCTTTGAGTATGATCATAAATGTTACTTTCTTCAAATTCATATTTATTTTCTTTTTTTAAGCATCTGGCATATTTCTTATTTTGATAATCCATAAGCAAAACAATCTTTCATATATTTTAATGTCGGTTGAATAAAAACTATTTTTGAAAAATAATAAGATTGTTGTAATGAGTATAATTTTTTAAATAATTATAAATAACATTGTTTTTCAGATCCAGAAGGACTGATAATTAAAATTCTAGAAATTAATAGTAAATTAGAATTATTTTTTATTTTTACATAATTATTATTTAAGAAATCGTCATAAAAAATATCTTAGCTGGCCTAGTATTAGTAGTTCAACTTTAATAAATTAAAATATTTTAGTTAAGGAATAATTTAGAAATAAAAACTTAAATCTGCTTTAAGCGAATTTTAAAAATAATTTCTTATCCATTGAAAGCTATTAAATTTTTATCATCATCAATTATTTTTAATTGTATTTCAGAAATATTTCTTGTAATTAAATGATAATAAATTGGAAAATTTGGTCTCTCAATTATTATACAACTGTTACGGTTTAGTTTGCTTCTCTAAACAGTTACAAGGGGGAAATATTTCTGCTCAGCAACTCCATCGAAAGAAGTGTAAATAATAAAAAAAATCACGAATAAGAAAAGCGATTAACAAAATAAGGTAAATGTTTTATCAAAAATGCAAAGTTAGATCGTTAATACACAATCAATATTCACAAATACAAACAATAATTATTTAATTAATAAGATACCTTCTTTACTTTATGATAGCCGACGAAGTCCTGTTATCAAAAATGCGTATTTTGTCACCTAGAGCGAAGCAAAACCAAATTATTAAGAGAAAAATAAAAAAAAGAACATAAGAAAATATTAACAAGTTATTGACGAGAAAAATTTACTTCTATCATTAAATAAAGGTTAATTAATTAAATATTTTATTTAACTCTATCGGTTAAACACTTTTTCGAATTAATACAAATTTCTTACCTTTATTATTACTGGCGTCTTAAAAGTTCTTTAATTTGAATAGCTATAAGCGTATTCTAAGAGTTTTGAAGGGCATTTTTAATGTGAAAACCAAGGGTTTATATACTCCTGTTTTCAACATTCTGAAGCTTCTCATTGGCTCTTTTTTAACTTTCCAATAAGAGATTCATCTGTGGGCGGTTGCTATTTTAGGTAAGTTTTATATAATAGAACTTTTTATATTTACCCACTGCTTTACTCCCATATTTTTTATTCATGGAAAGTTCTTTGTTTCATAAAATATAATAATAATAATTAATATTATACCCACAATTATATATATATATATATATATAATCTTGTGAACATCATAAATTTATTTTTTAAATAGACGCATTTCAATAATTTTCTCACAAAATTTTTCTAAACATTTATTATCAAGAAACATGTTTCGAACTATTATCAGTTCATCATCAGTCATTAAAACAACATACTTTATTTA
>JBBMKC010231345.1:0-11496 GCA_037834085.1 Bipalium vagum | reverse complement strand
AGTTAATATACTTATAATATTTCTATGTAAAGAAAATTTGTAAAAAACGCGAGTTATTATGACTCACCCTAATATAACAACTTTCATATTATCCACCGATACATTTAAAATTCTAGAATCTAATTGTTTTAATATATTAGTAATATCATTTCCGTATTACCAATGCTGTCATCATACTGATAAAGAGATTTGGTATAAAATTATCATATTATAAATTAAATATTGTTTGAAACTATATAGTAATATCTTGTAAAAATATAAAATGAAGCCTGTAAAATTTTTTTTTCTTGAGTTCATATAATTTTTTTTCCATTTCATTCAAGCTTTCCTCTGGTATACTATTTATAATTTTTTTAAAATTAAATTGTTTTTTAAATTGTAAATGTAATACAAAAACGTTTCTTTTTCTATAAAAGATTTTTCTTTAAATAAGTTTAAGTTATGCTAGCATAAATCTTTCAGCTGATCTTTAAAATCAAAACAAAATATGGAATATAAATTTTGAAATTCAAATAAACTTAACTAAGGATCGTTATTAAAATATTTACACGCCTTTACGTAGTTTGAATAAGCTCTTTTAATTCCACCTCTTGGAAATTGTACAGTCAAACCTCGATCAACCGCCATAGGGATAAAGTTCATATCGAGATTATTTTTTTTTATGCATGACTGTAAACTTAGCTTCTTATCAACTATGAAATTCCAAATATGAGCTGTTCTATCCATGAAAAAATATCTCTTGGTTAGAATTCTGAAATTATAGATGGTATTTTTATAGTCACACCTTGATATAAGACAAATTTTTTAAGTAGCTGTACCTGATAGGTTACATGATTTTATTTTATTTATTTTTTAAATTGGAGTAAAATGAATTTGTTAATTGTTGTATTTCTCCATAAATATTTCTTTCATAATTACATTGAATACGTATATATATATAAACTGAATTTGTCCTTTTCTTTCACCGCAGTTTACTGAATGATCCACATGTTGGATAATAATAATGAAAGAAAGATCTGTGAATCACTATTAATAAAAGAAAAGCAGCCAAATATTAACATCCAAACGGCAGAGACTAAGAACCAATGGATCGTTAATGTTTTCTGCGATTGATTTTGAAAAAAAGAAAGAAAAAAAATATATACACACCTGGACAAAACAATAAGGCTTACATAATTTATATCATATATTATGACATAAATTATGTAAAACAATTTTACAAAAAATGTCTAAATTAACTAAATAAAAAATATGAATAAAGGATATATTTCCATTTGGCCAATTTAAGCAACTTGAGCCGTTTGGGTAGGCTAAATGATGGCCTCTGACAATGTTCTGTATTAATGATTTTCCATTCTTAATCGAAGGCTTTCCACATTTGGTCAGGAGTATTGAACTTTTTCCCGGATAGTTTTGCCTTCATGTATGCCCATATATTCTCATTGGGATTAAGATCTAGCGATTTTCCTGGCCAAAAATAAGCGGTACAACTTTTTTCTTCAACCATGCTTTTGTTGTTTTTTTCTGTGTGCGCCGGTGCATTGTCCTGTTGGAAAATAACATATTGTCTTTCATTTTCCGTGCATAACTTTTCGATGCTTGGAAGCAATCCAATATCTAATATCCTTTGGTACTCTTTGGCATTAATTGACCCAGTACATCGTATAAGCTCACCAACTTCAGGTGCTGAGAATATTCCCCAAACCATAATTCTCCCAGCGCTATGTTTTTTTGAGGTGGAAATGCATTCCATTACATATTTTTCAGTTGATCTTCGAAGACAGCGTTCAAGGGCATCACTATGAAGTTCAAACCGACATTCATCATTTCAGAACACATATTGGAACCACTGAGAATCATATATACCGCAAAGATTATTAAAATTTAATATTAATATTCTTTTTTGAATAAAATGGTTTCCTTGCACTACGCATAGATGCAAACTCCAATTCTTTGACTTGTCTTGCAATTGTTTTTCGAAAAACTGTTTCATTATTTCCATCTTTGAATTCCTCAGTTGATTTTGTAATAGTTTTCTTACGATCTTTAATGACCTCAAATTTCAGTCTATTGCTGATCGACTTGTAGTTTTTCTGGGTCTGCCTGAGCCTGGTTTTCTTTTTACAGAACTTGTTGTCTTGAACTGGTAGCCAATTCTTCGTATTGTGGATAATGGAATTTGAATGCCACGTTTCTGCAAAATATTCTGCATTTCAGGATATGACATTTTTGTGTAACAAAGGCCACATATAAGAATTTTTATTTCGACATTTAAATGTGTCTTAGTCATTTTATTCATAACTTGAATTATTTAAACAAACAGAACCAAAACGCCAAATTACATACATATTACGTGCAATAGCTTAAATATTAAAAATGTAATGAATGTTAACCAAGTTAAACATTTTTAACAAAAATGTTTTTATTTTGTGTAGGCCTCATTTATTTTGTCCAGCCCCGTATAAATATATATCTGATGAATAAAGTTTTCATGTAAATTAAAATATTTTATCAGGCTGCGTAAAACGTAATTTAGGACAGAAACTTTGAATAAAAATAATTAAGTCATACAATAGAATTTATTCATTGAAATAGTACCATCAACATTTCTCATTTTCGAAATTAATAAATTCGCGAAAGGCACTTTCCAGCACGTCCTGGTTTTTAATAGAAATCTGTAGGCTGTATAACGATGAGAGTAAGACATTGTAGTGTTCCATTTTCGTATGAAAACCTTATCAGTTATTTAATGATTGAAAATCAGTCTTAAAAGGTTTAGAAGAAATACATTACTAAAAGTAAGTTAATTTCACAGGTCACGTTAATTTGTCTAAAACAATATTAAAACCTTGAGAAACGTTGTACTCTAAATATACGTTTTCAAAGGTCGTTGTCTTCACCAAATTAACAAAAAGATTGGTAATCCGAGTCAGGGGTATGTAGAATGAATTCATAATTTAATTAGTCATCCATCCGAGCCACCAAAGATAAATCGATTTACTTTGCTTTATTCACCGAAATGTATTCTATAGTAAAGTCTTACTTTATCAAGTAGATAACCTCCCACTTTCAGGTCATTAGACTATACTGATCAGACGACTAATCAGTCGTTGGGATAATGTCTATTCCTTATTTTAGTCAATTAGTTCCAAATCGATACCTCCTTGCGGACACTAATCTAATCTTGCAAATTTATACTTTTTATGAATATTCAAGAACCTTTAGATGTTTTCTAAAAAAGCTTTTGGCTAATCAACAATTTTTACGATCAAGCTCACTTCCTGAGTAAAATACATGTCTAATGGTGTCTCTTGGAACACCATCACTTTAATTCAAATTAGGTGAATTTAAATTATTCATAATATTAATAATTCATCCAAGCAACCAAAAATAAATCGATTTGGTTTGCTTTATTTACCGAAATTTCATCTTGAAAAAAGTGTTACCTTATCAAGCAAATGATCTCTCACTCTTACTCGCAGACTCTGCTCAATCTTGGATATGGTGGTACTCATTATTCAACAGAGATTGCTATAATGAAAGTTGCTACAATCAATATTACTGTTACTGAAGATGCTTTTCTTCTAATTCCCCATTATATTCACAAGGCACTCTTCTCTTTTCTCTTTATCTTTTGTAATTGATTATTTCCTACCATCTCTAACGCAACCGGATATATCAATTGCTACAATCTTTATAATTTGCAGATAGAACCAGAACAACCGACTTCACTCACTGTTACTTTTATACTGTTATTATTATTATTATTATTTATTATATTTAAAAATCTCTTCTCTCTCAGAAAGATATTAATTGGTTTTGATTACAATGTGCAAAGAAAACCGGAAGAAGCAATTTCCTCCAATATTACTTATCTGTTATTATTTATGATAATTATTATTAATTATTTTATTATACATTATCTTTTGCAAATCCGTAATCTCTCAAGAGATATCTACCAATGCTCTCCGTAAACTAATGAGAAAACGGGAAGAAGTGAGTTCCGTCAAGTGTTCTCTTTTCTTCTAATTATTTTTCTATTATCATCATTTTTTAATCACATAATCATTATGCGAGCTTCATACTTCGAAATCATGACGATGAACCCTTTCACTGTCTTTCTTGATAGTCTACGTGCACCGAGGAACAGATGAAAAAATCTTTTATTAATAAAATTTTATTGATTTATGCACATTTAACATTGATCCTTTATAACAAAGAAAAGGTATTCTCACATATATGAGGAAAAAGTTCGACAAAGACTAAACAAAACGTAAGATATTTAGTTAATGACAGTTACTCGAGAAGTTCAAACTATTGAGGGTCAAAGGTTCCTTCTTTGTCACTCTGGACTTTGCAATCCGTCAATTTTTGTGAAAATAATATTCTACACCGAATCCAGCTTTGACAACAAAATTGAACAATTTTGCGGTAGATATCGATTTCATTAACATTCCACTTTTGTCAATTTTCACGTACAAAAATTGTGGATAACCGACCAATTTTGAGTTTCGCATTTGCTTTTCATACGAGCATTTATCTGGCGGATGGATCAATGACAGCAGCCCAATGTCGCATTCTTTTGAGTCTATTTTTCTAATGAAAAACTGTTTTCCCTTATCTGTTAGACCAAAGTTAAGGTAACCTTGGCTCTCTAAGAATTTTCGGCTCCAGGGTTCAGAGGATATTAAATTACTGATATTAAACCACGACATCAAGGTATCGTTCTCGTTCACCTTAAAACTCAACTTTACTGGATATCTGCCACTTGAATCAGATAAAGAAAGAACCATTTCTGAGGGCTTTAAATTTTTCCATCCTTCCAACATTACTAGCGAGTGATATTGAATGTCCATAGAGCTTCTTATACCATTTTTAAAAGAAGCTCCAGTTTTAAAAAAGTCATAGACATTGTGACCACTACCAGACTCCATGTTATAAAAAACAATAGTTGTTCCCTGTTTTCCAAATATTTTACTGTCACGAGCCTTTTTCTTCTTAGGAATTTTGTCACTTATGTAACAAATGGCGTTTTTAATAGCAAAAGTAGTTCTTACTTGCTTTAGGGCATTCACGGCGCACCTTATCGCAGTTGATGAGTTGGCTGAAGCGATGCTCACCAAACAAAAGGTTAAAGAGATTGCAACAACAGAAACCATGAAGAAATGTAAACTTTCTTCTAACTCAAACTATTAGTATACTTTGACTTTAAAAAAAATCGACCAATCAAAATGTTATCCAATCAAAATCAAGGCATACAGAAGAGATACGATTAATGCTTTGTTCCGGGATTTTATTAGGTCAAGTACAAAGTTTTGAGTGTCCGGAAATTAATTAATTATAACCGTCGTTATTTTTAAATGTTTGTTCTCCTTGAAAGCTTATCGTCTGAATGATTTTGTTAAGGTCACATTTTTTTATGTGTCTGCACATAATTGTTGTAAAATGACTATTACTTTAAAGTGGGCATGAATATCTCTGAAGGTTGGCAAAACTAAGTGAAGTTCATAGAGAAAGAACTTTTGAAAGACATACAGGGTGCTGAAAAATTTTTGGATGACTTGTTTAAATGAAAAGATTTTATCAATCTATAGTTTTCGATAGTTTTTCAAATTCAATTCTTGAAACACGAGGCTTTTGACGATCGAAGCAGACCGTCGAGCATTTCATGATGCTATTGAAATGTGCTCTGACGATTTTAAATGTGGTCAAAAATCTTTACTTAACATAGTTTATGTGGTTGGTATTTTCAGAGAGAAGGCACAGTGGATTAAGAACGAATTAGCAGAGGCTGAAAAGCAAAGGCGTGCGTTTGCTGCGTAAATTTTAATGACTACGCAAAAATAGACTTCCGTAAAAAGTAATCCATTTTAAAATGAGTACCTTATAATTTCAATGATTCGAAAAATTTTTTAGGATCATCAATATGAAGCACGAACTTAGGTAGCCATAGACGAAGACCGTTTCATTGTGTATGAATAGTTTATACACAATACAGTTATGAGAGAAAAGGGTTTGTTTTGAAGAACAGACCGAAAATATTTGAGTGCCAATATATCCATGGATCAAAACATCTTTCATGCGTTTGGTGGAACATTCGTGTGTGGTTCGCTTTTAAATCATTAAATCCTATGAAACATTTACTACTCAATATTAATTTGATCAGGTCGACAGATTGGAAGCAGCCATTGTAGAAAAACAACCACGCATTCTCAAAAGATTAAAGTTACCCTTCATTGTGAACATACCAAACCTCATGTTGCAAAGATAAGTAGAAAACAAATTTAGGAACTTCGATGGGCAATTTTCATACTGATAACATACTGGCCTGATCTTTTATTGACTTTATTTTCCTCTATCTTCACATCATTACAGCTGTTTTTAAATGGAAAATAAAGGGTAGATAAAATATCTAAATTGAGTACTTCAAGGCCGGAAACAGTCTTTTTAAAACATAACATGAAACGTGTTAAGCGGCTGGAGGAACATCCTAGAACTTCATGACTTCTACTTTGTTGAATAATTGTTAGGGTCATTAAAATTTATATATATTTAGATAAAAATTACAATTGCTGTGGGTACTCTTATTACAAAGTCACAATACAGTTAAACTAGGAATTATGGCAAAGATAATCATATGCTTTGACTTCCGGTCACCAATTGTATTTAGTACAGGTAAATTAAGTCATCTTCGGTACTGCGATTAAATTCTAAGATCAGTATTAATAAACGTAAATGGTAAAAATTCGATTTGTTTTGAAACTTTGAAAGTACTACCTTGGTTAACAGGTTATCAAGAATGGTTGATTTATCTGCAAAGCATATGTTGATAAATGGTATATTTTCTCTAAATTCCTCATAAATTCGGACAAAAATGATGTTTTTTTAATATTTTAAACCTAGGATCTTGAATTATTTGATTTTTTATTCCCTATCACAACAAGATAAGATAATTTATTATATATATTACTACACATACTCCAATAATTATCCGTACGATGATAATACAAATAAAAAATTACAATTTCACTAAAAAAGAAAACATTTTTTATAAAAGTCTATTGTGTCCAAGTATCATAGTTATCCCTCCGGATATATAAAATAAGAATAAGAATATGTAAATAGTTGTTTTCAGAATTGTAAGCATAAATTATTTTTGAATGTTCGAAAATGAGTAATACGAAAATTAACCATACGAATACATTTATTACAAGCGTACAAAAAATTTGTAAAAGCATTTTGTTTTAATAATAATTAGACCATCCCTATTCTTGATGATCATTTTAGATCTCATATTCATTGAAGTAACCAATTTTTTGCAGAAATCTGGGTTAAATTGTTGCCATTCTTCCAAGATGTACTTTTTCAGCATGCCTTTCCAGTAATTTCTCTCTATTGCGTTTTCTTATCACAAAACCCCACAAATTTTCAATTGGGTTCACGTCCGCTGATTGCCCAATCCATTTTAAGATATTTACACCGGATGATTAAGCAAATGTGTAATAATTTTGGCCGTATGTTTTTGGTCTCGATCATGCTGGAATTTGAAGTCAGTCTCAAGACCAAGGTGTTGCAAAGATTTCAAAATATTTTCTTCCTTATGCATTATTCTATCTATGAAGACTAAATTTCCGATACACAAACTCGAAAAACATCCCCAGACCATAACCGACCATTACCATTCTTAACTGTAGGTTGGAGACATTGTATTTCCATTTCTTCTACGGGTTTTCGCCAAACAGTTACCCTTTCTTCTGACCCAAATAGGTTAAAATTACAGTCGTCAGATTAAAGAACTTTATTCCAATCGGTTGAAGAGTTTAACAGTTCTCTTACCCATGCAACTCGTGCTTTCTGATTCATATTCGAAATTAAAGGTTTCTTCCGTGCCATCCGCCCATGTAACCATATCTCTGAAAGTCGGTTTCACAGTTGACTTGGAAATTAATATGCCATTTTGTTCCTTAATGACTATGTTCACTTTCTCAGATAATGTTTGCCGATCTTTCTTAACAATTCTTTGGACTATTCGATCCTCTTTTGGTCATGTTATTTTTCGTCTTCCTCATCCGTGACTGGTTTTCACGCTTCCATCACAAGAAAACTTTTCCAAAATATATTGAATGCTGGATTTTGGACATTTCAGAATATTTGATATGTGGCCCATAATATATTTCTCTTTTCACATCGTCACAATAGCATTTCAAAGTCATTGGAATATTCTTTTGCCTTTTTACCCATTAAAATATTCACTTCATAAACAAATGTAGAAAAAATTTTAAAAATAAAAGAATTTAAAAATTAACTAGTCTTACTTACATTAATAAAAGTTTAAACAAAGATTTCTTTACTCTTTAATATAAATATAATGTTGTCTCCATTAAAATTTAAGGTCGTACGGATATTTATTGAGCCTTAATATCCATAAAATAATTTGAATTACGATAATTTAAATATTTTCTTGATAACAATTCTACAAAAGCACTTATAAATAAGCGCATTGAGAATTAAAATATTATTAACACCAAAAATTTATTTTATAAGTGCTGATTTTCCATACATAAATTATCTTGAAAATATTTACACATCATAGTACGGATAATTATTGGAGTATGTATATCCCCTTTCTATATCCCAAAATTTTTAAATCTATTAATAAATTATTTTGTAAGAAAATGGATCAAAATGGTATTGGGAATTTTGTATTAAAACTATTTCTGGAAATCTAAAAGTCATCAGGAAAATACGATAACACATGAAAACCATAAACAACAAAAGAAACAATGATAAAACTGGGATAAAGAACAACGATTAAAAAAGTATGGTGAAATAGTGATAAAAATGGTGATTTCCAATTAGTAAATACAAATAATAAATTTTTAGAAAAAAGTACAATCAGAAAATATCCAAGAGAATTACATTTAAAATCTGTAAACCCTTTTTATAAAACAAATGTTTTTCACCAATTTTCACCAGTTCAGGGACAAATACTGATAAGAGAGTTTAGCGAATCATGTAGAGGTTTTAGAAAATTCAAATATTCCTTTAATTCCAAAACCTGGTTCAATTCAAATAAACAGAATTGACCAAGCTGAGATGAAACATGATCTACAATATCTATCAACAGATTTACAAAATTGTCATGATGCAAATGTTGACATGAAACATGAAAAAACAAAAATGAAGCAAGTAAAAATCCAGGAAAGATGTCAAAGTCTTTGACTCATCCTGAAAAATTAAAAGTTGAAACAGCTGTTAAAAATTATAATGTTTCTCAATTAATCTTTAAACCTAAATTTCATATTGAAGATTGTGTAAGAAATGTTAAATTTGAAAAGGATATACAAAAATAAAAATATATGGAATAATAGATTTAGAAGCAGAAAAACTCCTGGAAGATTTATTGAAAAATCTTCCAAATCATAGTTTTAATTAAAAATTTTTAATTTTATTGTGATCATAAGATGCAATATTAATTAACTTTAATTTAAGGTGTTTCAGGAATATCCTTTAAGTGGTTCCGTTTTGGAACAAAATATAATTAACATGTTTTTGGGTGATATACTACTTATATAAATATATAACACTTTTACAAATATTTATTAAATTTAATTATTTTTGATGTAATATATGAAAAACATCAATATATTATGGAAATGTTTTTTAAAAAAAGAAGGCATAATAAATGTTCAGTAATTTATTTATTTCGATCATTTTTTGATTTACCTTTAAGAAGTATAAGAAATAAAGAAAAAATTTTAATTTTATTTTAAATTTTTAAATCAGAAAGAGATCACATATATTCTAAAATGTAAGCAAGTTTTATGGATAAAAATTATTGATTTGTATAATCTTTATATGTAAAAAAATATAATTATTTTTTTTAGAAGATGAAGAGGTTCTTTACTCAGCATTCTATGGGCATATGTTCGATTAGAACGAAGCTCTTTTGTGAGCTTATGACCAATGGTGCCAAAGGCATTTTAATTTTTATCAATTTTTTCTATTAAAAATGATTAAATTAAATCTAGATAAAAATAATTATCATCGATTCTTAACAACTGAAAAATGTGCCTATTTAGAAATTTCTTTAAATCCGACAACTGCAACAAATTTAAATAATAATGAAAATCTAACTTTTCTTTATTACATTCAGCAAATGTTTTAGATTTATCAAAATCACTTTTAGTTTTTGAAATTGAAATTCAAGATATAAAGGATATTGAAAAAATAACTTTAAAAAATAATATATCCAGGAGAATTTCATTTTAAATCTTTAAATTCTTTTAATAAAACAAATCCAACTCATCAATTTACGGGGCCTGGCTCGAATTTAGATAAAAGATAAGAAAATTATGAAGAAATAAAAAATAATTATGAAGAAAATAATCAATTAAATATTCATCCAATTCCTCAACAAGATTCAATTCAATAAATAGAATCGATCAAGCTGTCATGAAGCATGATGTAAAATATTTTTAAAAAGATTTAAAAGATAGACATGTTGTTGATGTTGAAATGATACATGAAATGAATAATATTCAAAATCCAACTCCAAGAGAAAAAGTAGAAAGAGCTTTAGTAAAATTAATTATGAAAGGATAGATAATGTTTGGTCAAGGACTTACAAGATCTGCTAAAAATATTGCAACAGAAAAATTATTCGAAAACACAAGAATATTATCACCCAAAAATAGAGAAATTTTATCAAATGAACTTCATAAAGAAATTCGAAAAAAAAAAAATTCCTAAAAGTTAAAGTTATTAACAAAGATGATATTTGGTCAGTAGATTTAACTATTGTACCAGGTGAAAAAGATTATATAATAATTTTAACAGTAATTGATTTATTTACAAGATTTGCTTTTGCTGTTCCTTTAAAAGATAAGACAGGAATTTCTATCACAAATGCCTTTGAAAAATTTTTTGAAGATTTTCAGAGAATTCCTAAAAAATTATGGGTGGATAAAGGAACAAATTTTATAATTAAACATTTAAAACTTTTTGAGATGAAAATGAAATAGAAATGTATTCAACAGAGAATGAAGGAAAAGCTGTTGTCATTGAAAGATTTAATAAAATTCTAAAAAATTTAATGTTCAAAAAATTTACAGAACAAGGAAATAGATTCAATGGATTCAATTATTACCAAATTTAGTTAATTTTTATAATTCAAAAATTCATAGTTCAATTGGAATTTCTCCAAATGAAGCGTCTAAAAATCCAGAAACTTTGAAAAATAAAGAAAACGAAAATAAACAAAAAAATTTTAAAATTTTTAAACCGAAATTTTATATTGGTGATAAAGTCAGAATTTTTAAATATAAAATAAATTTGAAATAGGTTATAAAAAAAATGGACCGAAGAAATATCTATAATAAATAAAATTTATTATTCAAAACCAATCGTTTATGGAATGATTGATAAAAATGGAAAAGAAATAATTGGTAGATTTTATGAAAATGAACTTCAGAAAAGTAGGTTATAAAATATAAA
>JBBMKC010231334.1:0-11500 GCA_037834085.1 Bipalium vagum | reverse complement strand
GTTAAAGTTGATTGATGCACTTTAGGATGGCTTTGATGATTGGACTCCGGATGCTTGAACTTCTCGTAGTCTCCACAAGCATATATGTATCTTCTCTATCCTTTCCTATTCTTGGTCTGTTCGGAGTTTTCCATGACTAATTTAGATCCAATTACCTAATGAAGATTTATTCCGCCTATTAAATCCGATTAGTTCTCTATTCCCTTAAGGCAAACCAGTTTCGACTCATTTCCTACTCTCACCAGAATTGATCATTTTTCAACTATTTCCAGTTGGTTATTACTCACACACCTCAATATGTAGCTGCGCCTCATTACTTTCACGTTTTTAAACTTAGTCATAATTTACTACTCATCATACTGATCCCTGCTCCTGTATCTAACCAGAATTCTAATCTTTTTAGTTGCATTTCCACGTCTTCCTTTCATCACTCTCTGTTATAAAGAAATCTCTCCCTTCAAACACAACCTCCACTTCCTTTATATCTCCCAGGTCAATAAAATCTTTCTTCAGTAATTTCTACACTCTTGTCAAAACCTTTTCTTCGCACATGGTACCCCTTTGGAATCATCGCTAACGATGTTTCATAAAGGTTTCATTAAGTTCCCAACTAGCGGACTCCTATATTTTGGATTCTCATTTTGATTTTCTCCTTATTCGACCAGCCTATCGACATCTACTTTCTCTTCAAAGGCATTTAATTTATTCTTTTTATATTCTTTTTTGTACCTTTGGTTACCTACCATTGAAAAATACTACTGTTGTAAAAGGTAGTATAATATTTCTTTTCAATATTTTAAAGATTACAAAATTATTTCATAAAGTTATATTGTCAGCTGCTTTTATATTTTGAATATCCATTTCAAAAACAATAATTGCTTCTGATAAATCTGAATCATTAAATGATTGTAATATAGAAAAAGTTAGATTTACATTTTTACTTAAATTTGTTTCTGTTGCAGGAGTTAAAGATATTTCTAAAAAATCATACTGTTTTGTTGTTAAGTCTTTGTGATATTAATAATAATTTTGATCTAATCTTAAATTTGGCATTTTCTAAGTAATCTCATATATTAGAATTCTGATTGAATAAAAGAAGTTTTAAAAAGTAATAAGGTTATTGTAATCTATATAGAAGGACATATAAGTAACATTCTACAAATTTATGAAAAATTAAGATGATGATTAAATTTTATTTCACTATCAGAATAAAGATTCTCCACTTTTTAAAAAAAAGTTTAAATGTAGTTAATGCGAACTTGTTGTATATATGTAATAAAATAATAAATATGTTAAGTTTCACTAAAAAGATAATATGAAAATGATTATTACATTTTAATTGGGTTAAGAAGATCGATAGTGGACTTTCTAGGAACTTAACATAAAATATATGCAAATTCAGAATGATTTAGTCCGCGTTAGTCCAAGTTAAAATTTGAGTCACAGCAAAAATATTGATTACAAACGTTGAACTTTTTAAACTTTTTAACAAATATTGATTGCAAAACTTTTAAACTTTTAAACGATCAACTGAGTTAAAAAATTGTTTTATAAAATATATTTGATATAAATCTAACAACTTTATTTTTTAGTACAATTTTACTTTGGAGTTCAAACCCGAGATAGAGTTAATAGAAAAGTCAGATCACCCTTCGGTATCTTACTCTCAAGGGCCCTCAGTTAAAAATTTGTTTCTCCGTCCTACTAGACGTGGAGAACACAAAAAAAGAAAATACTGGGAAGTAAGAAAAAAGATAACAATTTGTTGGTTCTAAAGTATTGGAGTAGCTGTCCAATCCTTAGTATTTATTTAATTTAATTAATAACTTATAATTCGTAATCGAATTATAGCTTTTAATTTTTTTTGAATTACTATTATTTACTTGGTTATCAGTTCACCTGTGAGCAGTGTGAAACCCAAAAATTATTTTATTTTTATTTAATTTAATAAGAATAAAAGTCTTTTTAGATTTTTAGTCAAATCTAATAAACTTATCACAATAAAATAATTTACTAAGTGTTGAAGTTTTTCTTCTTGAAGCTGGTCACCGAGACTAATGGTCGGTTATTTCTCCTTCCTTTTCGAATTCTAGCTTATCGTCTGATTACTTACGTCTGGCTTATTTTCGTCTTATTAGTGTTCTCCGAGTTCCGAATATTGTTCGTAGAGTTCCGAATCTTGTTTATCCTTGGTTTGCTGATTTTCTCTGAAGTTCGTTGGGTTCTCGCCTTATCAGAGTAGTTATTTTTAACTCTTTTCCGTGTTTATTTTGTGTGTTTTGATACTGAAACACTTCAGTATTTATATTATTTTATTTTTAATTATAGTAACTTTATGTTACTATTTTTAGAATTCACCTCAACATTTTTGACTTTAAATTTATTTATAGAAATATTTATTAAAATTTTTTTTGAAAAAATTGCTTAGTAACATAAAGTTAAATTTTTTCCAAATATTTTATAAATTAATCATCAAAAGGATTTTTTAAATTAATTATTATAATAATAATTTTTTATATTTTATATCTTATTTTTATTATAATTTTATATTTCATATTTTATTTTATGTCTTAAACAGATAGGAAGGAAAATTAATTAAACTCCGGGTTTTAACTTTACATAAAAATAAAAATTATATTTACATAAAAATAAAATTATATTTATAAACGACACAAAAACTCAAATATATAAAAAGAACATAAAAAACACTAAAACACTAGAATGTTTTTCAGGTCACTATATTGTCATTTATTGTTTTTTCGAGAATTTGAGACTGAATTTGGGACCGGACCTGGGAGTCTCCACAAATATATACATCTATCACTCAAGTAATTTTTTTCGTTTCTTCGCAAACATTTTACAGTGAAGCATGAAAACTGCTTAACTTCATTAGTTCAAACTATCTTTGATAGCTCTTTAAATAGCTGACTTTATATTTAAGTTAAGAACTAATTTTATATTTATTTTACAAATATATAAATTAATTAATATTTTAATTTACATGTGAAATAGAATTGTTTTGTAGTTATCAGATCTTTAATATTGATCTTTGAATTGTAAACATTTTTTAGTTTTTAGTTAACCTTTTTTTGATTTCAGATTTAGATTGTAAATATTTTTACGAAATAAACCAATTTTTCCAGATTTTAGATTTTTGTTGAAATGAGTTTTTATTTTATTTAAAAAATTTTATTACCTTTGAGAATACAGGGTGTATATAAGAATTGAATATGATAATTGCTGAGGTTTAAAATCAGATACTTATTTTTCTTTTCTTCAATGTTCACATAGTTATTATCTATTTATATTTTAATAATCATATTATGGAGAATTAAAAGAGGTAAACAAATTAAAATTAAATTAAGATTAGTTATAAAAAATAAAGTGATAATAACTAAGTAGACAGTTTTCAATTATTATTTAAATTTTTTGATATTCTATTAATTTGTGAAGACTCCAAACAACAGCTAAAGCCAAAGAAAAAAAGGAAAAAAGTCAATGAAACAGGATCCATTAGTGGCGTATTTAATATTGGAATGATAACTTGATTATTTTAGATATTCCGATCTTTGTTTTATAGTATATATATGAAATAAAGACTTTTTCTATGGTACCTTTACCTACTTTAATAAGATAAAATAAAAAGAATAAAAATCTAATACTTCAGTTTATTAAAATTAGTTACTATTCGTTACTATACTAAAAGAATTTTTTATGAAAAAGACAAAAAATGAAAACAGAACAATTTTTTATATTATATGCTTAGCAATTTGATTTACCAAACAACCATGGAGCCAGAATTTACTTAACAATTAAGAATTCTTTTGAAACTATTAGAATTTATTAATTTATTTTACTTATTAGGAATTTCGTATTTAACTTCAGTTTTGTTTTCTTCATAAATATTCATCAATTAGAAGAAACATAAAACAACTTTCAATTAAACATAAATAAATATTTGGGGAGCATCATCTGATATTCGCTCTAAAATGAAATAAAATATAAATATCCTCGATTCAAAACTCAGATCGTAACACAATTAGATGACTATCAGAAAACTTTCTGATTCTTTTAGTCCACTTTTTTCTTCGTCAAACACATTGTTCCTGCCACAGGAAAATTCTCTGACCCAATTGTATACATTTGCCTTGCATGTTGCTTCATTTCCACATGATTTCTTCAGTTGAGAAATAATTTCATTCTTTTCTGTCTTTTTCAATAACAAAAACCGCATGAAGCTTTGGAATTCCACTTGATGATATTTTTTTCAAAAAAAGTCTTACATAATGTCAACAAAAGCTTACCACGTAAAACAAATATAAAATACTTACCATAATATATTAATCAATTTATTTTTAAAATCTCATGCAATTCTTAATTATATTTCTATACGAGTCTAACGACATTTTTCCACATCACGTATATTATTATTGCTTGGTCTTATCTTATTATTATTATTATTAAAAAATGACAACTGAAGAATATAATTGTCAGTATGGAGAAGTAGCATATCATAAATGTAATATAAATGATAGATCATTAAAAAATTTCTTTATTCCATTTTACTTTTATAATGGGTTAAGATATAATTTTATCTTTTAATAAATTAAGAACCGAATTTCCCAATGAAAGAAAAATTATATTGGCTAATACTGATGAAAAATATTTTTTATTTAGTGTGAAAAATATTTTATTCTTAGACTCATGTAGAGTGTGTACACCAGATATCTCTATAGAGAAAATAGGGGATATGTTATTAAAAACAAATAAAAAAATTTAAAATTAAAAGTGTAATTTTTCGTTATATTAGGTATAATAATTAATTTCCATCATTTTTTTACGAAAAAAGTCTTTTATTTAAAAGTTTCAGAACATTAATTTTAGTCATAAATATTTTCCTTTGATAGCTAGGACTTTTAGCCATCTTTCGGTAAAAGAATGGATTCAATGGTGAAAAATCCGTTATATTCAAAGATATTAGATGTCTTAATATTAGCTAATTTCATGGAGAATTTAAGAGAGATGTGTTTAAAATATTATATAGGTCCTTGTTATTGTAATTCCACCACTGGGTTTTCGTGCTAGAATAAAATTTTTCCAAGTGCAACATTTTTAATAATGAATACAATACTACAAATAATGAATTTACTTTAAAAATGAAACAATTTTTTTTTATTTGAGTCTTAATATGCGTTAGATGACAACATTTACAGTTATTTAATTTTGAAAAAATATCTGTAATTTTATGATGAGATGACTTAGAAAAATCAAGAAAAATTCTGACATATACATCATGTTTTACCAATTTTAAAATTTAATTTAGATAAAAAAATAATTTTAAATTTTGTTATAATTGGAAAAATTTAAGACTGTCCAAAAAAATTTATCAAGAAGTAATAAAGTTGATTACTGATAATAATCTTGCAAGAAATTATAGCAAAATATTTTATAATGAGATATGAAAAAGAAAAAATAATCTTTAATAATTTTTTAAAATGATTAATTCATTTTCACTATCTTTCTCTACTTTTTTTACTCAATCTATTTTTTTCCTTGTTTGAATAGTAAGCATTCTACCAGTTTTTTCTCTAAATTCTTCTAGTAACAAAACAACATTCATAATTCCTCTAAAATTTGAATCTTTTAAAAGAAATAAATTTACTGTGGTATAATTAAAACAAAAAAAACTTCATTTAAAGCAGTAAAATTGCAGTAGCAATGGAAATATAAACTAATAAACGAATTCCTAAAGTTGAAATTCCTCTTGTTAACGTTATATATCGTAAAAATTTTATCTGTTCCTTTACAACTTTTATCAGATGTTTTCTATGAAGGTTTTTCATGAACAATATAATAATTTCTATAAGTATTATACTAGCCAAAACATGATTTATTATTTGTTGATTCAATATGTATAACATTTTAAAATGTGTATTCCTTTTTGTCTGCAATTAATATTATTACACTAATTTCATTTAATAAATCCTTCGTATCTTGTTTTATATTAGTTAATATATCTATAAAATCTTCGTATATTTTAAATTTAAAACATCATTATCTTTTACTGTATCAGCGATATTTATTGTGTTTATATCTTCTAAAATATTTTAGACATGTATCTGAGAAACTTAAAATTTTCTCTTCATTATATTTTTTCCATAAAACATTGTTTTCCAAAACAAACATCGTTAATTGTCCACGATAACCTAAGTCTATTTCACTTTGAAGATAAAATTTTTTATATATTCATATGTTCTTTTAATTTATCAAATGTTGCAAACCATAAGAAGCTAAATAACAGTTTTTATAATATCAGACTCAATAAACTAATTATTGGTTTGTATTTTGATAATTAATAGTTATTAGAGATTTTTCAGATTTTATTCTTTTTTCAGTGAAATGATCTTTCATTAAAACATCTAAGGGGATTTTTAAATCTTTAACAATATCTATTAAATCAAAATTTGTGATTGCATTAATTCCATGTTTAGAGAAATATTTTTTATAAAACTTACAATACTATTTTCATTCATTTTTTAGAAAAAAAATGATTTATGAATATAAAAATAGGTTATATAAATGATCTAATCTTGTAGCAGAGAGAATTGATGGTGGAGATCGCACTCAACCATAAATGGTTTGGTTTGGTTTCCACAATCTATTTTAACTCTACTTGCTTTACGCTTTCAGACACCTGGACTGTAACAGAGCTTTCTATTTTCTCTTTGGCGACATTTACCCTTTTCTTCACTGTCTTCTCTTTCATCAAAGAGGCCACTGGTAAAATGAACACTTTACCATCTACGAGACCAGAGTTCAGAGGCTCCGAGTATGTCTCCTAAATCCTGACTTCGTCTTAATCGTGCCTTCCTTGATCATAATTAATAATAAAAAATAAACATTTGTCCTTTAAATAATTAAAAACTTAAGCAAAGTCATGAAGCACCTTAGTCATTTCATTCATTGTAATTTTGATAACATAAATATAACAATTTATTTTACACCCAACATCGTTCTCTTAACCAATTAGTTTGGGATTTTGTGCTGAGTTTTGAGAAAGTTAACAGACTACCCTACCTATATATCTAATCAGCCAAAAAATTTTATCTAAACGGGAATTTTTAAACTTTCGAAATGTTTATTAAAAAGCAATTACATTAGCATGTCATTAAGGTAAAATAGTGAACTTTGTAAAAGGGTAGCAGAAAGGAATTTGATATATTTAAATTTTTCATGTTTTAATAATTAGATGTTACTGTTTTATATTATAATTCATAACATTTAAAATATCGTTATATATTTAAAACAATTTATTTATACATAACAATAAAACACTTGAATTTATTTCTACAAGATATCCGGTCTAATGAAAATAGTTGGATATCGTATATATATTCCAAATCAATTTTAATTTTAAGAAATTATTGATTAGCGTGTAATTATATCTGTTTTATGATTTAAAAATAATAATTTTTTAATTAAATTAAAAATGAAAATAATTAACTTTAAACTATTAAAATAAAATCTTTTTCAATATGATTACTATTCTTATTCGTATCGAAGTTGGTGTTGGATACATATATTTTCAATGTATTAAATTATAAAATTTTATTCCTAGTTTTATATGATTTATACTCATATTATTTTAATGTCAAGTCTTTGGAGATACTTTTTCTTAATTTAATAAATGCTAAATGATATCATTTGCGTCACTTAATATCTTTTAAGCTCTATCTGCAATAATAACAGCTGTATCCTTTGCCTCTATAACTGCCTAAGTTAATCATAATAAAACTAATTTTTTTATTACAAGTTTTCTTTAAAAGATAAGAGAGATGTTTTATTTTGTTTTTAGCAATTTCTTTTATTCTTTAAAAATTCTGTAACTTGAATCTAACATTTAAGCATATTGAATTAAAAATATAACAAAATTACTAAAATCTTAAATAAAACATTACAATTAAAATACTGATGAAACTATTAATAATTAATATTGTGAAATCATTATCTCTGGATTCCTTTTTAAATTAGGGTAATATTCACTTTATAAAAACATTGAAATTTAATATTATATTCATTTTATTTTAACGTTGTGTTAAAATATTTCCTATAAAAGATTTGTTAAAATTCTTTCGTATTGTGAGTTATGTGCGATTTAATTTTTCAATGATGAAATAATGACTATCTGAAAATTGGTAAAATATAATCGATTTAAAAGATGGACATGTGGTTTAAATACGCATTTATTCTTCTTTTTCTATTCAATTTCAGTGCTTTCAAAAAATGTGGAAAAAATTTTCCTCCAGCCATTATTTGTTCAACTTTAAAATATTATTTAAATAAAAAAATATAAATAAAGAGCAAATAAAAAATTAAATTAAGGAATCAATAAATTATATTTCTAATATGAAAAATATAAATAAATTTGAAAATGATATAAACTGAGCTTAATCTATAAATTCATTCATTTTTCATTTTAAAGCAAATTTGAAGCCGAAATTCTAACTGGTCGCAAATGAGATATAATGAACCGCCCAAACAATTTCACAAATTTTAGATTACACCAATCCTTATTTCTTCAAGATTATCAATTAATAGAAATATTGAATTACTTATTTCAAGTGCAATCATATATACTAAATATATTCCTAATTAAAATAATATTTTCAATTATACTAGTTTAACCTTAAAATTTAGTTAAAAATATAAATTATATTCTTAATAATCTTAATATTTTTAATTAAAATATTTATTTACACTTAGATATTTTTATTATTTATTATTTTTGATTACTTCTTTAATTTTCTATTTCAGTATTTAATAAAAATAACAGTAATAATTATTTTTAAATGTACTTTTACATATTTAGATAATTAAATTGATTTTGAAAGGTCATGTTTTCTTAACTAAGGGTGTTAATTATAAAATGATTGATGATTTTGGAAGTCAATTGTGTGAAACAAATTAAAACTGAAACAATTAGAGTTCTGTTTTCACTAGCCCAGACAATATCAATTAGATTTAGGTAAACAAGGGAAGCTTAGAAAGACAAATTTGATAATTCATTCTGTTTTGAAAATTTAGGAAGTTTGTCATAAAATGAGGATATTTGTTTGATAATTATCAAATTATTAATTATTGTTAGAATGATAATTGGAAATGGCTTCCGTGATATAATTTGTAATACCAATGTATTAGATGGATTCAGTATATTGGGTTGATTCATACGGATATAAGATGAACCCTTTTGATTAAGCATAAATTTTGAAGGTATATCAAAGTACAAGGCAACTTTATCCATGTTTTCACTTTGATAGAGTACATAGTTAGTTTATCTTCAGTAGCAAAATTTACAAATCTTACCATGTTTTCTTTCCAATCGTCAAGTAACTTTTGTCCAACTTAGGTCTTGTTAATTTCTTTCTTTTTATAAATTTTGAAATCATAATATATGATCCTTTGAAATCATTTTTTTCATTTTTATTATATATATATATATATATATATAATATAAGCACGAGATTCTTGTCATATATTCGTACATGATACGAAATGTCCTTTTATTTGATTAAGTATCCATGACTTAATATAGGCTTCTAAAATTTGCCATGTGACTTCACGAAATCGTTTCGCAACTGTCAAATTTTTATTTTGATTGACTTTCATTTTTTTTATTTTTCCACCGTTCCATGTACTTTGAAATGATCGACAGCTTTTGTATGTGATGTTGATTGGGTATATTGAACTGCATCTAACTTAAATTTCAATATATAGATATTTCTATAATTTCCTAACATTATAAAATCAAATTTTCGCTGTAATTACTTATTTTTAAAAAAATGGAATTATTAGTAAAAGTAGTAACTTTGTAAAAATCATAAAATATTTTAGTCTGAACACACACTACTGGGCTAGTAGCTTTTAACGAAAAAACTGTCGATCTTTTTGAAAGCTTATAAAATTAGCTTATTATTATAATTTCTAAATAATTTTTATTTCGCTGGTTTCAATAACTTAAATATTTTTGTTTTTATAAATATTAACATTTGCCTCATTAAGATATTTGTTTATTATTACAATGAATGACAAAATCATCTGTCTTGAAACAAATACCTTTTATCACAGATTTTTTCTTTGACCTTATAGGAAAATTGAAATGATTGACCACAACGAGGTTTTTATTCCAAAATAAGGTCACAAATTTTGAAACGTTTATACCAACGAGATACAGTTGTATCGTACATTCACTTTAGCTTCACATATTTCTTTAGCAGCTGCGCTTCCAACATTAGCGAATAAGAATTCGCAATTCATTTATATTCTAATTTATCTAAAATTATTTATTTATTAATATTAGTTTATTAAATGGTTTACTTATATCTTATGAATTTTTAATAAAATGAATTAAGAATATTTAAACAAGCAGTGCTCAAATATTATTATTGATTAGATTTAATATTTCTTTATGATCAGGTTAAAATAAAATTTTTCATGATTTTGAATAATATATATTTATAAAATATAATCCATTCTGTTTAAAAATAATAATGAAAAATCAATCGATAAAGTAATTTCTACTATTTAATATATTCTCTCATCTTCCCAACAGTTTGTCGAAACCTTTATTCTAGAAATCTCAAGATGTGCTAAGAAATGAATTAACAAACCACTTTCTAAGGTTCTCCCTATTTTCTTTCATTTGGATACATAGCGAGTGGAAAAGATATGAAAAAATAATATGAACAGGGTAGAAGAACACTATTTAGATAACTAGCTAGGTAATAAAATTTTATTAATATTCTTTAAATATTAAAAAAATTTTTAAAATATTTCATTTTGAAAAAAAAGAATTATTTCGAAGTTAAAAATGATGATAACAATACTTCAACATTTCATGAAATATTATTGATCAAATATTGATGAAATAAATTCGAAAATGAAGAAAATTTTCTATCGTTTTATGTTTCTTTAAAATAAATTAGTAAAATTATGTGAAAATACGGTGAAGTACAATAAAATCAATAATTTTAGTTTTGTGTGATAAAATAAACTAATAGATATAATTAAATAATAAATATTATTTTAAAAAAAATTACTGAATAAGATATAAATATTTTACATTATTATTTTATGAATTAGACCATTCTTGATATTTTTAATGTGTTGGTTTAAAACAAAGTTTTTAAAAGTAACTTTAAAATTTTAATTAAAAGTATTTTGTTTTATATATTAGGTAATATCTATTATAGAATTAATTTAATATACAGGGTGATTGATAAGTAACTCCCTATTGTAAAAGTTTTATATTTTTTTTCTGAATATTATTTTTACGAAAAATGAATATAAAAAGAACAAACACAAAATGTAGTTTTATTTCAAATTCAAAATGTGAATCAACATTCGTCTGTAAGTTCCTAAGTGAGTCGGGAATCGAATCGACTGATCTTTGTAGGAACTCTTGTGGGATGGCAGAAAGGTTTTCTTGTAATCGCACTTCAAG
>JBBMKC010231323.1:0-11501 GCA_037834085.1 Bipalium vagum | reverse complement strand
ATAAAATCATTTTTAAAAGCAAAAAGAAAATCGGTCAGAATTGTCTCATTCATTGTATTTAATTGTGATATCGATTCGAATAAAAGTATTAACTTGAAAAATCGTTTTCTCAGTGTATTTAATTAAAGACGAACACGACCTAAAGCAACCTTCAACCGTTGAGACCTAAGTCACATTCACGCTCCGACCTTTGACATCCTTTTGTCTATCAACTTAGGATCTTAACACAACAAAATGAAGGAAATATTCTTTGGAACCTTTGAAACCAAATGTTGTTGGAAAATCTTTAATGGACATAAAGTAAAATTTATTGAATTTACAAATCTTATTAAATTTTTTTATTTGCATAAATGTAATTTTACTGCTAGAACTAATTTTTTCAACTAATTTTGAATTAATCAACCTAATATTGTTAATAGAATATTTTGCAAAATTTTAAATTATTAGATTTTTAGAATTAATACCACTAAAATTAATATAATTTCTTCCTCTTCCAACTGGTATTGGTAAAGTAAAAAATTCAAAATATTACATCTTCAATATTTAATATTTGTTCTGATTGTTAATTTTTTTCTAATTTTGTAAATAATTGATTTACTAGTTCAACTTTTTACATAAAGGAAAACAACCTGAACAAATTAAAGGATGTAAAGGTGTTAGTTACTATTATTTGTAATGGTTTCTAAAATGCGATTTAAACAATTAGTAGTATTATTTTATGTTATATCTTTTGGGGAAATTTTAAATTGATAAACTGTTCCTAAATGATTTATATAATAATGAGAATATATAAGTTATTTTTTACCTTCAAAATTTTAAAATCTTAGATTATAATTATCTTGAAATAAATCGTCAGGAAAAAACATTCTTCAAAAGGTAAAACATTTTTATGGCTTTCCATTAATCGAGATTAATGATTGAATTCACTGTTGTGTTTTGGCTCGATATTTTTATTTAAAATTTGATTTTTTATTTTTAAAAATATTTAATATATTTTTTAAGATTACTACTTTTTAAGAAAAAATTTGATTTTTTTTAATTATTATTTTTACTCATTTTTTAGTATACAAAGTGTACCATATTTGTAAACACATTTTTTGAGTGAGTATATTTTGAGGGATTGGACTCAGCAAAGCACCCTTTGAACTCGTCATCGAATAAATCGGCGAGAGTATCAGTCTTTTTCTGTTTAACATTAACCTTTAATTCACAATTTGATTAAACATTTGATTCTATAAATTAACATTTTGGTTTAATTGATATTATTTGATTATTGATTGATTTTTATTATTCTTTAATTTTGATTTTATAGAGTGATTGAAACATTTGTGTGATGTAGACACTTTAATTGAAAATTCGATTTGATTATTTGAGACATCGTAACTCATGGTTGTAACTTTAGTAATAAATGTTGGGATCCATAGAAAAAGAGGTCCCAGAACCCATCAAATCAAAATCAAAGCCGACAAAGGAGCCGGAACCGCTACAATCAGAACAAGAGCTTTTGGAGGATCATTCACCAAAGCTCGTAATGGATATATAACTGATATTTTTAATTGTAAAATTTGCCTCGTCAGGCTTTTTCTTTTTATATTATATCATTTTATATTTTATAAAAATAATAATATTTAAATTATAAATTTGTTTTTAATTAAAATAAATAAATATAATAACAATAATAAAACTTGTGGGTTGAAGTTAATTAAAATTTAATCCACAAAATTAATAAAAATATTAAGGTGAATAATCACCAAGTGAAGAATAAAAAAACTTTCTATAAATACATTAATATGAGTGAATATTAATATGTGAGTGGATATATTTGGTTGGCAATTAAGCCCGTTCGGTTTTTTAATGAAATGAAATAATTGCTTATTGTCGAAAAAATTTATTAATTTGAAGGAAAATGTTAATGTATAAGCAGTTTTGTATTTCATAAGATATACATTAATCAATTATTGTTTAAATAATATCATTATTTAACCAATAATTCAAACTCTAATATGGAACATAAAATGGTGCATTTTAGACACATTTCTTTATATTATTTTAAAAAGGCAAACAAGCTGAGGATGTTCATAAAAATTTGCCGTTTACGAGGATGATGCCTTAACAGAACGGGTATGCCAGAAATGGTTTGCAAAATTCCGTTCTGGAAATTTTCGCAGCCCGCTCCGGTCTCTCAAAGGAGATTTGATCAGATGATATCAAAGGCATTGTTGATGATAATCCAAACCAGAAGGTTCAGGAAATAGCCACGAGACTCAGAATATCACATACATTTGTTGAGAAACATTTACATAAAATTGGTTTGGTTAAATTATAAAGGTGTCATCTTCTAAAAGCTGTTACCATCTGGCACAACGGTTGATTTAAATGTTTACTGCTCACAATTAACTAAATTGAACAAAGAAATTTCCGAAAAGCGTCCAGGGTTGGCAAATCAAAAGGACGTTGTCTTCCAACACGACAATGCCAGCCCTCATACCTCAATGATCACTCGGAAAGAATTAATGAGCCTTGGGTGGGATGCTTTGCCACATCCACCATATTCCTCAGACTTGGCTCCTACAGACTACCACTTATTTCGGTCGTTGCAGAATTCCTTAGACTGGAAAACTTTCACCAATGAGTAGTTCACCAAAAGGCATCTTGGTTCGTTTTTTGAAAATAAACCTCAGGAATTTTACGAAAGGGAATAATGAAATTGGTAGAAAGTTGGGGGAGGTTATTGAACAAAAATGGACTACACATCATTGACTGAGATTGTTTTTATTAATAAAAATTGTTCTGTTTTTCTATCTTCTAAAAAACCGAAAGACTTAATTGCCAACCCAATATTTAGTAAGTTCTATAATATAAGAACAATAATATAAGAACTATAATATAAGAACGACATATTACTATATTAATGGAAAGTTTTATTTTAAACAAATCAAGAATGTAAAAATCAGGAGTATATAAGCTCTTGGTTTTCGCATTCAATTCGCACTTTAACTTCGCATTGACAAGTTAAAGCTACTAATAAAAAGTAAAATTAAATACGCTTTGGCTATTTATGAAAGTATATTTATCGATCTCTTTTGAGGTAAAATTAAATAATAATTAAATAACAATCCACGTATTCAGAGCAAATACTCTGCAATACGTTCTTTTTATTATATTTTCTTATTTCCGTTTTTGTTCTCTTTGCAAATCGATTCTCTAGGCTACAGAATACGTATTGTTTGATATCAGGACCTCTTCGGTTATCATAAAACCAAGAAGACATTAATTTATTAACTAATAGATATTATTGCTCAGTATGAGTTGTATTGTTTTAACAAATAGATTTTTGTAATAAAATCGTGTTATCTACATTTAGTTTGTATCTTAGAACCCCTATTTGTTATACTACCTTTGGAAGAATTGGTGAGCCCATATCTAACCTATATTTATAGAGTTAGCATTTTATAGTTTCGAGATTAACTCTCGCATTAAACGTCGAACCAAACACTTACATAGTGTTGTTTGTAGTTGCTTTGATTCATTCATTTGAGTACACATTTTGACAAAAGTGAAGGAGTCAGTCAACTTTGAGAGCTAAGTGTTACGACGAGGTTCTTAGTAATTTAATAGCGTAACAGTATTAAAATTATTCATCTTAAAATCTATTTTAATTTTTATATTAATTTATCAATTTCATTATAATTAGTACCTTTTATGTACTTATAAGAAAAAGTGGTTTCTTAGGTTTTAATTGATGTGCTTTTAAAATTTTATATTTAATTGAATTCAATAAAGTTTATCCCAAAGTCTTAATAGAAATATTTGAATACATTTTTAACGAATATAAAAATCTAATATTCTTAAAATTAAAACTTATATAATCTTCATCTGTGCGAGGAATTTTTTATCTCACCTGTATATTTTGTTAAAATGCATTAAAAAATAAATGAAAATCATATCTAAATCTATTATGAAAATGAAGTGGAATGAAACAATTTTTAAATGATTATGATCTTTAATTTTTTCTGATTTTGATGCAATTATTTTTTACAATAAATTCATTTATCTGAATTATTAAAATCAATTTCATCTTTTTCAGTCATAATTTAATGGTTTTTATTTTTTATTAGATCTTTTAATTTTTCATTAATATTATTTTAAAATGTTATAAAATTATTTATTGTATTTTCTTCATAAAATTGACAAAAATGGGGTTTAATTAATTAAGAGGTCATGAAGTAATACTGGACATCAAAACTAACGTACCAATGTTTATGAATAAAATGGTTCCATTGGGAGCAAGTGGCTTTGTTGGATAGTTGAGTAAAATTATTTTTTCGTGCCCTGATAAGCCCCAGTATGTATGTATCCGATTATAGAATATTGGAAGGAGATAATACTAGAGTCTAAGTAAACGGGACATTAATCAAGGCAGGAAAAGCAAAAAATGGGAGAAATGAAATGTGACTAGTTTAGATCTATAAAAAAGAAAATAGGGCCAAAGACGATTAGAAGATATATCTGGGCACATGACAGTAATGAAACATTAATAATTTTGTAATAATTTTGGTCAATAAATGTTATCGTGATACATTGTATGTTGTTAAATTCTGAGGACCAAATTCTGGTAAATCGGGAGTGTTCCAGACACTACTCGATTATGGTTTATTAAGGGGGTCGCTCAAAAGGGTTCCGGTAATAACTCTAATAATAATGGTGATAAATAATAATAGTAATAATAATAATAAAAATCCAAAAAATTTCAAAATTTCAGTAATTATTATTATTATAAATGAAAATGTCGCAGCAGTATTTAACAATTTGACCCATCGAGTTTTGGAATCATTACGCAACCGAATAGGTTTCAGAAGACGACTTAAGGACACATTGTCGCTCAGGATGAGATAATTTTTTCTTGTCATTTAAATTTTAGTAATTTTGGTTATATTTTTGTTTATTTAATTAACATTTTTAGAATAGATTTTAGCTACTCTAATGTGTTTCGTTGTGATTTACTGTAATTTTCTTGATAGCTGATTGTTTTCTCTCGTTATGTACTAGGATGATTGTAATGAGTTTTCTGAGATTGTTTTGATTCATTTTTGTGCCAACAGACTCTAAAGTTTTATTGAGAATATTTTCATTCAACAGAGGATAGATTGTAACTTAGATTTAACGAACATGTTATCAACGAAGTGAGAATTTAGGGAAGTTAGATCTTAAAAGTTACATGTTTCGATAGACGAAAATACTACCAATTTTATTGTTTAATATTTCGTTTTTTTATAACTTAATTATTGATTGATTAACACTTAATTCTTTCTTTATTATTATTTAATTATTACTTTTTTGATTATTGTGTTTTATTAAAATTTGACGAATTGTGTGACTGTACAATTTGACAATTTGAAGATCGAAATCATTGTTATCCTCGTACATATTTGACAATTTGGTGGTTGTTATCATTGTTATTTGGATTCTTTCTCTAACCACTTGATAAAGTGTTATTGCCATCTTACGAGTATTGTTGTGCAATGTATAATATAAATACATGTTATTGTCTTACTGATTTTTGTTAATTGCACTGCCTAATAGAACCGAAGTCAGGTTAAATTCAAGAAACTTAATATTAAACACTGTGAGATAATTTAAAAAGTAGTCGGGGGATGCAACTGAGCGGTCAGAGCAGTCCATGTACATGTGATTAATTTTCAACTAACTAACACATTAATGGTCTTGAGTTTAAATTTTCTCAACCAGTTTTTTCCGTGAAATATGGGGAAAATTTTATTCGTTAATTACTTATTATTAAGGATTATTAGGGTTATTAGGATTATTATTATTATATAGTTTTATGTTATTTTCTTATTCTATGGATTTCCAGGTCGATTTACGGTTATTATAATCAACCATTTAAGTTGTGCTTTTGACCAAACTCAAAAGCTGTGAAAACTTGCGGGAATGATATATCACTTCCCATTTTATCCCGAAAATTTCTCTTAAATCCCGATATTTTCCAAAATATTAAGGCTGTGTTTTGTGGAAAATAAATTGTTTTAATTAAGCATTCTTTACTTGCAGACTCTACAATGATTGGTTATTTGTTGGGTTGGCCAAAGGCACAAAATCCGATGGTAATAATAATAATAATAACACTAATGATAGTATTACGAGTATGAATAATAATAATGATAGCTGTTAATTTTCTACACCGAAGTCTGGGCATCGAGACTTCAATTTTTAGAAGCAATTAACTCCGTCGTCGGAATAATATTTCTTTATCTTTTAGAAATAATGGGCTATTGATTGAAATGGCCGTCTCGAAGCGAAGAGATTGGTGATCGTAGCCCAATCTCTACAAATAAATATAAATAGACGGTTATTCCCAGAAAATTGCCCAGCAACGTCGACAGTTGAAAGAAGATTTTACATTAATTGATAACGTCGAAAAAGTTTTTATTCCAGTTGGTCCAGTTTCCAGTAAACTTTTGATTTTTATTCCGTCAATGACAGTGCAAGAGGATTTACCATGGGGACCCATCGAGTTTGAGAATCCATAGGTGACCTACAAAGGACCTAGGATGACCCGGGAATCCCTTGTCGCTCCTGGTGAGACCGTTACATTTATTATTTCTGTTTCTTTCTTTCTTTCTATTCTATTGGTGATCATTCTCCTAACATTTATCGTAGAATTATTAGTTACCCCATTATTATTCATTTGTTTTTGCATTCAGTTTTGACTATTAATTACTTTAACAAGTTGATTTAAACGACATTGGGAGCTATTCTGTTATTGTTTGTGATCATCATTTATTGTAGCGAAGTTGTTATTACGACGAGAGTGTAGGACTGTTGTGGTGTTATTGATACAATTTTATCGTGAGTATTTTGATTCAGTTTTTGGGAGCGGATAAAGTATTATTGTTGGGGTTTTGATTTACACAGAGAGAGGGTATAGTTGATTCAATATATATTTTGATTCAATTTGTGAAGAGAAAATAGAATTACGATCACAACATCGTTTAGTGAGGAGTTACTGATAGACGAGCAAAAGTTACTTTACTAGGATATAATAGTAATATTATTATTATTATTATTATTATTATTATTATTATTATTACTGGCTGCTTCGGTGTCCTGCGCCATCAATTCTTTTGGGTAGTCGAACAAATCAACAATTTTCCAAGTATCAACAAAAAATATTAATGTCTCTATATATGCTTAAAGCATTTCACAACTTCTGATCCCAAAATATTACATGGTCACCACAAACTCATTCCACCACCTAACTGTTAACTCCGATAAAGATTATTATTATTGAACATAATATTATGATTAAGCTTAAGGCCAAGGATTAATGTTACAGATTAATAAGCTTGATCTAGTCTGAGAACTTAGCGACCTAGTCAAAGAACGACCTGTTCAAAGAAAAGTTTAAATAAAATATATATACTGACTGAAGCCTCGGAGTTATTTTGACTAACAAAAAATATCTTTATTTCGATTTTTTTAATAATCTCTGTTTACTATTAATATAATCTAAAATTAAAAATAACACAATAAAAGAATTTTTAACAGTTTTAATGCGAATAATACGAAAGTCTTGAAGAATTTTACCTAAACATAAAATATATGTCTCAGGCACAAAAAATAGGCACCTCACAAGAAATGAAAACAGTAACTTTCATAAGAAAAATTTATTTATTACCATCCATATTTTAACTAATAATTTATCATATAATCGATTAGTGTAATAATTTGAATTTAAAATATTGATCGGATAACTTGAATTTTTATTTGAATTATTTGTATTAAATTTGTTCAGAATAACACGATAAATTACAGTTAAATGTTGTAAAAAAAATACAAGAAAATATGGCCATAAATAATTGAATAAGCAGAAACTGAAACTTTGGAAAATAAATTACATTAAATGAAATTTTCGAATAACGAAACCTTGGAAATGTTTAAAATTATAAATTTCACCATAACAGAGTAATTGAGATGCAACTATAAATAATATGATGGTAGTAAAATAAAACAATTGATTTAGTTACAGAGAAATTATTCATGCAGTTTAAAACTGGTATTAATAATAATAATAAAAGTAAACATCTCTTCAAGCTTAACATGGAAATTTTTTACGAAATAGATTTGTATCTCTTTGTTTACCAAATAATCCAATGTATGTAATTGTGTGTATGTACATGTCATAATTTTCATCATAAAATGATGCGTCACAAAGACATTTTATTCTGTTACACAAACCAATGAAATTGATAATAATTTCAATGGTTTTTAAAACAACCAATCAGCAGAAATCAAAGTAAATAGTCCTTCTTTGCAGCTAACTCACAAAAATACAAGTTGCTCCTCATTACATGGCTTTATATTCTAATGGTTATGCAGATAAAGAAAATATATTAATTCAATTTCAAGATGGTGAGTATTAAATATTGTTTTTTTTCCGAATAAAATTTTAAAGATGTTAAATATTAAACTTGATACAAATGAGTTATGTGAATCATTTCAGCCTTTAGAGTCTTGCACAACTTTAAACGAATTATCTGATTTTAGTATATATAGATAACATCTCAATCTAATTAATAATTTATTAGGCTATATTTTCGATTCCCAAGATGAAACATTTACTTCAACTGAGAGCTTAAAAGGATTAAAGCCCCTAATGATCTGTCCTGAAAAAGTAATAAGTTACTTTAAATAAGAATTAAAGTTCAACTCTGTTTTTAAGGGTTCCTCGATTGGCTCAAAGCCAGCCGACAATGATCAACAAAAAATAAAAAAATTACATTTACAGGCTGTAAATAACCAATGTTTATCGCAACATGTCGGACTTTATAACCAGGCTTTGGTTCCGCTAATAGTAAAGAAAATTTTAATCGAAAAACAATTGACTTTATAGTTTCAGCAGTTTGCCAATGGTGCAGATCAACAGGCTATCAATTTCATCAATGCATGTGGACTGCAACTTAATTTGAATCAACTTTACAATGCCAATTTAACTCCACCCATCATGAATTCTGGATCGACACATCCACAGCAGCCTCATCAATATGGTGCCCCGTTATCGCTGCCTAATGACATATTCCAAAATTGTACCATTAATCAATTTGTTTTACCTTTTAATAATGAAAACATTTCCATTTCACCTTCAATGAATTCAGCTAACAAAATCGTTAATATGCCAAATATTCGTTTTTCACCAGAATTGTTGCATTTACCTTCTCTCTATTCACTATTTCCCCAATGTGACTATAGTAAGATTTGCTTATCACACTTTTTAACCATCTTACCTCCATAGCCACAGATGTGAATTGTTCCTCGATCGGTTTGTCGCCGCAAGATATTTTTCAAAACGTGAACCAATTCAACTATCAATTAAACCAACAAAGCCAAAAAGAGACCATAAAGAACTCGATAATCACGGGTCCTGAAGGTTGCAACTTGTTCATTTATCACTTGCCTCAGGACTTAGGTGACACTGCTCTAGCTCAACTGTTTTCCCCATTTGGAAATGTTATTAGCTCCAAGGTCTATCTGGATAGGGCCACCAACCAAAGCAAATGTTTCGGTAAATTTATTTGTATTTCCTCACAGTCTGATCTCTTTATCTGTTATTTTTCAGGATTTGTTAGTTTTGATAACGGAATAAGTGCCGAAGCGGCGATCCGAGGAATGAATGGATTCCAAATCGGGACCAAAAGACTCAAAGTTCAATTCAAACGGCCAAAAGGAGAATACAAGAAATTTTAAAAATATCTTTTAGATTAGCATATTAAACTGTATTGAATATATATTTTGTACACATGTATATATTTTTTAATTATTTTCACTGGGAACTGTTGCATTTTACAGGAAATATGATATATATTTAATTCTTTGATCAATTAAAAACTCTGTCCCTGGTGAAAAATTTATTGCATATAGAAGCCATTTTGAATTTTTTAAATAAATTTTTCAGACTTATTTTTTCGACTGGTTATGCTTTTGTGAGTGTTGATTTTTGAAATATTCTAAAATTATTAAATCAATAAATCTTTATTGAATATATTGGCCATGTTGGTTATGTAATACTTTATAAATGACAATTCTTATTATGGGTTGTTGGATATTTTGACATTTATATATATTACACAATGATCATGTAATATTTGCGTTCTGTTAAAATTGTACATGACTTCGATCGATGATACACACGTAAGATGTGTTTTGCTACGTCTTACGTTGGGAGATTCGAAAGTTTAATCAATTTTCCATTTTATAAATCTTTAGTGAAAGGTAACGAAAAAGAATTGAAATAATAACGAATCATTTATAACTTAATTCGATATTTAGTTGTCAAATTATGAAAACTAAATTGAGATATTCTTAAAACAATTGGCTTGTTTTTCAAACACTACTGGATGAGTTATAAGCCACTCCCACCTACATAATGTTTTTGTTCCTTCAACGTATTGGGTTACTTGATATAAACTGACTAAGTGCATGTACAATCAACTTTTATTATACGAAACACCTCAATATCCTATCAAAATAACTAATATTAAAGATTCACCAAACCTGAGCATACAATTTTGATGTTTTTTGTCTCTAAAAATTTAATTAAAAACAAGCAAATTAATTTAACTTAGTAGTTTTGTTAAAAGAAACGAAACAATCATTGTTAAACGAGTGTCCTAGTGTAAACTATTTATCAAAACCGAAAGTAATTAAAGGACTCTAATGTAAATACAATTACAAAAATTGAGAACATTTTATATCGAGTCCCAAGAGTAAAACCACAACATCATATTATTACATTTAAGTACTACTAAACACAAATAGAAATTATTAGTTTCTGTTGGATTCACAGTCTAATATAATTAAAATATTTGATTTTTAATAAAAGAAAATATGTATCAAACACCTTTTTAAAAATCTTTATTGAATTATAAAATTTTGTAATACTTTTTAAAGAATTGGGTTCGCTAAAAGGCGCCTAATGTGTTAAGTGGTGTAAGAAATAAGAAGATTCATAATAAAAAGTAAACTTTTTTGTGATTGTCACCGTGAATTTCCTGAGTATTCAGTTTTTGATGTTGAAGCAGCAAGATTATGGAATTGGGTCCCGTCGAGTTTTGGAATTCAGATCTTCGTTCAAGGCCTAATGGATGACCTGGTGACTTATTAATGATCTAGAGTGAGATTATTGTTTATTGTTAAGTCTTAATTAAAGGTAGAATAGATTAAGAGCTTAACGTTAGAATTTTTTATGCGTTAATAAAAGTTTCAATTACTAAATGCAAAACAATTACAAAATAAGTTTAATAAAATATATTAATGTTGGGATCTACATTAAAAACTGGTAAAAAAACCAAACTGATCCAACATGATCAGTGTTTCTAAGTATAACTCATATTTATTGTCTTCTTCAACAAATTCTTCATCCATTTTTGAGGTGAGATGAGTTTTTGATTCATTTTCCTTTTTTCTAGTTTTTGTGCAATTTCGGG
>JBBMKC010231312.1:0-11502 GCA_037834085.1 Bipalium vagum | reverse complement strand
TATATCCAGTATGGCATATCTAAATCGCCAAAAATGGGATCAGGACAAAAAGTGGAGTATTGTAGAATTTGGTGAACTACAGAATGTGTTATTATCTAATAATTTAACACACGATAATAACGTTATAATAATTGTTCATGCACAAAGCTTTAATTAATTATTTCAAATCTTATACAAATTGATATGCATAAAGTGAAAACTAAACTACCAAACTTTATTTTTAAAGACTCATGTATCTAAAGGGTTGTACTTTCCATTTTGTTTCAAAGCCTTGCTTATTTTATCTATTCCAATAAAACCATTTAAATCAAATTTATATGGATGGTTAAAATAGTTTTTAAGAGTTTACGGAGCTTTGTTAACATCTTATTTTGAGATAAAATTTTCTGTTATATTATCTTTTCTTTACTTTCTAATCAAAAGGCGATCTAGAGAGGTTATACTGTACTTCTCTATGTATACATTTTTTATATATGATAAACTAAAAGAAAGAACAGAGAAAATTTTTCAATATTAAAAAATAAAATGTTAAATATATATTTTATTTGTTAGTGGAAGAACCAACATGCCATTCTTCGTGCAAGCTTTATTTGGGGCAGACATATTGCTGGGGCAATAGCAGCTCTGCTTGTCAAAAGAGTAAATTTTATTAAAAGAAAACTAAATTTTTATTCATAATTTTGATTTTTACTCTTATTTGATACTTTATACAAATTTATTTTTCAGTAAATAATTGTGTTCACAGAAATTGTTCTGATGGTGCAAAATGCTACATAAATAAAAATGTTAATAGCGAGGAATGCTGCCACGATCAGTGTGCTGGAGGATGCGCAGGACCTAGCAGAAGGCAATGTCTGGTAACGTCACAGTTTCTAATGCTTTTCTTTTCATTTTTAATTCAATCTTTAATAATAATTCAATAAGGTCTTAAAAAGTTATAATATACTATAAAAATATAAAATATGATTTATTAATTCTATAATTAGTATGTCATTGAAGGAAAAAATATTTCCTAGTCTCAAAGATCTGTGCTTTAATGAAGTACTCAAAATTTTTATTCTCGTTTGAGAATCATTATCATTACTCGATTTATGTTTTGCAATTTTTCGTTGTGAGATGTACCTTTATCTTTTAAATCAGATGTATCATTTTATTTTATAAATTATTATAATCTTTTTGTAAATTGGGACATATTTGTTTGCTTTAATTAGGTCTTAGTTTTTTGTACGACAATTGGTTATTGATAGATTAAAATAGATTAAAATTTTCCTTAATATGTGACACACCTGAATTACAAAAGTTTATTAATATTAATAAAATTCAGGCTTGCAAAAATTTCAACAATGATGGTGCTTGTATAGAATATTGTCCACGAAAGACCATACACGATGGAATGAAGCATGTAGAAAACCCTCATGGAAAACTGGCTTTCAATCACATGTGCGTAGATAAATGTCCGGGTAATCAATTATGAATTTTTTAACATTTATAATAGTTTTCCTAAGCTCTTCATGTTTTCATTTATTTCAGTGATCTTTCGTATATTTAAGTTTGATCTATTGTTTGTTATTTCAATTACCTTTCAATTTCACCTTACAAGAGTTCGCTTACTAACCTGGTTGATTAAGGATGAAAAAACTTTTTTTATATTCATATAAATTAATAAATGTTATTAAGTCAGTGTACAGGTTACGTAAAAAGTGTTTAGCCTAGAAATCAATGTGAAAATATATTAAAAATACATCTATTAATCAAAATATTTTCCTGACGATGCAATACACTTACTACGATGGTTTTCAAATTAATTCAATTTCAGGCCTCAAGTGAATTTCTGTAAGTTCTTCAAAGTAGTGTTTTAAAGCTGCTACAGGTTATTGATTATTAAGTCAAAAGACCTCTCAAAAAAGAATCGTTAAGAGTTTTGGAAAAGATAAAATTCGCCGCTAGACAAATATTGAAAATATGACGGATGATTAATTGATTACTAATTTACTTGTCCAGCTTTGCTATTGTCAATACACTCTTGTGACCTGGGGCGTGGTTCTGAAGAAAAGTAACTATTTCTTGTTCATCCCAGGTTTTCTTATATGAAAATTTTCATCCAATTGATCCAATAGGTTAAAATAATAATTGATGATCGATTGTTTGACCTTTCCGAGATAAATGATCATCAAAGTATCATTAATATCCTAGAAAACGGTTACCATAGTCTAGCCAGCTGAATTCTATTTTTAACTGTTTTTGAAAAGAACTGTCAGCCTCTATCCACTACAACCGAGTCTATTTTAATTTAGTATCATGATGATAGATGTGCCTCATTGGCAGTTATGAAACACCACATGAAACCAATTTTATTCAGTTCAAAACTTTTCAAGCACTCCAACTGAAAATGTTTTTAATGCTTTTTTGTTGCATTGTTATTTATATTAATATAGGAACTCTATGTTGTGACTAAATTTGTTTGAAAACTTCACATTTGTAATGTTGATAACTGGTAAACATTTTATAAACCTTATAAAAGTTAATTCCATAAAGAACTAATTAAAATAATTTTTAAAGATATTTTTTTCATGAAATTTTGTAAAATATAAAATGAAGATATTATAAGAAAATAAGGAAAGACAATAATAATATGTTGTATTAATTTGAAAACTCATTAATTAAGAATTGCTGGCACCACACAGGGCTCAGAATATTTAAGGAGAATCTTTAAATAAGCTCAGATCCTATAGTTAATAAACAGGAATTTAATCTGAAATGGTTATTTCTACAATCTAAAAACAGTGACTCAGAAATGCTGAAAAATGTGAAGAAAAATTATCTTTTCATGTGGCAATAACTTATTTTGACAAGCTAAAGTTATATTTCGCAGGCCTTCCTAAAGTTTCAGGGGAAGGTATTGAATCCTTGAAAATAATTTTAACACGCTAAATTCCAAATAATACCGAAATAGAAACAAGACTTTAGAAACAAACAAGAGCTTAGGCTTAATACATTAATCTTATATTTTTATTTTAAATTTAAGAATTACTTTGGAAAAATAGACCGTTTTATAAAGTATGTGTGTAGATGTTAAGCAATAATTATGACTATGTGATATCTAATTTTTGCCCCCCTTAATTATTACCGTTTTTCCTATGGTCCCATTTGTGGCCAAAATCATAGGGATCACTGTATTTATTATAAAACGATTGGTCAAATTGAAATCAGTAAAAATATTTTCCGTAATCAAGTGTGATTTTCATTATTAAATTCTCAATTTTCTTCATAAAAGATCAGAATTTATGCAACCATCAATGGTATCAAAACAACAAAATGCTAAAATAGTTTTCCATTAATTTTCTGAGAAATTTATCAACTACTTCCAATTGTATTCATTCATTCATTAAATATAATTATATTTTTGAAAATTTCATATATTTTATGTTAAAAATTCATTGTTTTTATTCCTTTTCACTTACTTAGGGATGCTTTTCTGTTTTATAATTTAATTCTTTTATTTCTTTGAGCACAGGGTTATATTTTAATTTGCTAATATTGAAATTCTAATGCAATTTAGACATTTTGTACAGTTTTAAACGAGACTAAACCAGTATTAACATATTTAAACTTTAAATATATATTTAAACAAATAAAATAATGAATATATATATATATATTTATAAAAATATAATTATTTTTTCTCATTTTTCTGACTGTCACTCAAAGTAATCTCAAAACTCAAATCATTAACTATTTCGTTTTGAATAACTTTTGATAATTATATCAGATATAATGTATAACAAATGAATCACATCAAATATTTATAATAAAGTATACCACAAAATCATATATAATTAATAAGTCTTTATTGTAATTGCATATAACAAATATTTTAGGACATTAATTTTCAGGTAGTACCTTAAAGTGCCCAGTGTCAAAGGTCAATGTTTTAAGCTAGGTTATCAAGATGCAGAAAGTGATATTTGTCAAACGATAAAGAACCCAATCACAACTCTCACATAATTCATTAATTTTCATCTTGAATTACAATAAATAAAAAATGTGTAGAAAATTATGACAACTCTAACTTGATTTATTTTGAATTCATTTTAATAATTATTTTATAACAGAACTTCATAACTGCCAATTAAATTAGATAATTAACATGAAACTGAAAATAAAATGTAGAAAATGATGTAAAAACAACAAAGGTTACAATATTGAACATTACTTTGAATATTCATTCCTTTCAGTTTAGTTCCCTTTTTAATATTTCATATGAATAATATATAATTGAAAATGTATGCAATGTATAGAACATGTAAAGTGGCCCATAAGCAGCATCAATTTAACCTTGAGGATTAAAAGGTTACTGATTTTTCTAGGTTCCAATATCAATAGCGGTTTATTTTATTCTTCCTCCATCAATTCATTTTTAAATTTGTTATCTAATTTTTAAAACCTAATTTTTCAATTTTAAATAATATTTATTATTTATTTATATTTTATTTAATATTTATTAATATTGATGGTAATATAATCTACTTATAATAAAGAAACACAAGGCCCATCTTATGTTTCAGCTTATTAAGATTATATATATAATTTTTAAAACAATTTTTTAAAATTTAAATCTTTTCATTTTCTCTTTTTCTTATTTTTTTAGAATATATTTTTTACATTATATATTTATTTAATGATCAGAAACATTGAATTCGAAAATTGTATTTTATATTCATATATCTCTCAGAGTCACGAATGTACATCTTAAACATCAATGATTATTATATCACGCATTTCATTGGTTAAAAATTAATTCTCTGAGGAATTCCTCAAAGTATTGATATATTCTGAAAATATCATTAAGTTTCTAATTTTCTTATTTCTAGAATTTAAAACATAAATATTTGACTAAAATTAGAAATAATAACAATACAAGTTTTAAGAATATATTATTAAAATTATTAAAATTATTAAAATTAGCCTTCAATAATCACAATGAAAATAATTTATAAAAAATATATTTAACAATTAAATGTTTAATAATAATTATGATAATATTTTAATATCAATATTATATCTTAATAATGTTTTTAGCCTATAGAAATATAGAGAAATGACACCTTCGTTTCTTAAAATTATCCAAACATACCACAGCCATAAAATTATTTAAATTCTTAAGAAAGGAGATTTAATTAAGTTTAACATACCACTGAGTTCAGATAAGTATATATTTTTAATCTTTGCAAATCATTTGCTTGAAAAGCTTCAATAAATATTTAACAGTGTTGCAATAAATTTTCCTCTCTGTGTCACAAACTATGAGAATTCTAAATATAAATGACATTTTTTGATAAATTAAAATAAAAGTTTTGTTTTATTTTTTTTTAAAAAACCCTATCTTGTAAATATTATTCTGTCTTCAATCAATTTAAATCTAATGAATTAATTAAGCAAAATTTTATAATTTTATTTTAATGAATATAAATAATTTACAAAACCAGTTTAATTCCCAATACCAATAATATTGTTTTATGCTCATTTAATCACATAAGTTATTTTATTTTTAAAATTTTTCTTTATTAATATTTGATCGATATTAAAGAAAACTGTTTAAAAAATATTATTAAAATATATTATTTGAACCATTTATTATTATTATTATTATTATTATTATTATTATTAATTATTGTAAATTTGCAAAAATCTTTATCATAAATTTATTTAAATTTTTATTCTTGATTTGTTACTCATTTTAATTAAGGCAAATATTCCTAAAATGATATTTTAACAATCCAACATTTTATTGTTGAATAAATTCTGTTAACATTTATTAATTCTATTGTTTGCCTAATAATCGAACTTCTCTTTGATTCCTAATAATCCCGCGCTCTCAGGTATTTTTAATTTTATCTCTAGAACTAATGACAATAGTAAAAAAATTTCTTTTTAAAATTTATTAAAAATGTTCGAAGCAATTTTTAAAATACATTTAAAGTATATTATATGGTTAGAACAGAATAACATTTATAATATGTTACATCTAAATATTTTATAAATAAATTAAACTGCTTGTTGATATTCTTATTTATCACTGTTATTATTTTATAATATTATAATATTATATATAATATTATTTTATAATAATATTTTATAATAATATTTTATAATAATATTTTATAATAATATTTTATAATAATATTTTATAATAATAAATAAACTTTAATATTATTTTTACTGAAAAATCGATTATATTATATTTACGCAGTTAAATTTATTTTCCTTTTATAATATTCCCATAACAATTAATACATTCATTTTCAAAAAAGTTAAGTAAAATTTTTTATTACCCGCTTTTAAAAATTTAGTAACATTCTCTAAAATAAAAAGCCATAAATAATTCTTTTTCAATATATAAAAATTGGGACAAATTCAGGTTTCTTTTACATAGCATATTTTATTTTATTCATCAATACTAATCAAAAGTTTAAAATGTTACCTTTAGGCTCAGGTAGCTTAATGCACAGAAGCAAAACACTGATATAATTTTCTATCATAAATATGGGAGAAAATTGTAATATTAAGCTTATTAATACTTATATATTAATTATAGTGTATATTGTATATTATACAATATATCATAATATATTAATATTAAAATTGTATGATCTTGGTTATGAAACTCTTGATCATGCACCATACTTAGTTAATAATATTTATTTAGTTAATACCACACTTACCAGACCCGACTCCAACAGACTTTTACATTTTCAAGCAACTAAAGTTATTTATGAGGGGGAAACGGTTCAAAAATGAAGAGTAGGTGAATGTAGTTAAATAAATATACTTATTCCGCGTTGGCAGAAGTATCTTGATTCGAAAGGATTATATTTTGATAAATAAAGTTTTGTTTGAACAGAATTATTGAATTTTAACATATTATCTAAAAATTGGCCATTATTTTTGAACCAATCTAATATTATTATATGTACTTTTATAATAATAATTATTATTGTTAATATTATTAATATTATCAATTCAAAATTCCAGCGGGCTCTTCGGTTGGGCCTTTGGCACACCAACAATTTTTAATTATTTCAAGTATTTTTATTATTAAATTTATCGTTAAATTATAATTATATATTATAGTAAATGCACAAATTTTAATAATTGTTAATATATAATTAGTGATTTAATTATAGTAATATTAAATATTTTTGATTTTATTCATTTTATTTTTAATTTATTTAAAATATTTACAACTAAAATATATCACTTAAATCAATATATTATCTCAAATTTTTATATTATAATTCATATTGTGTTCAATTAAAATCGATTAATTAGGCTTTAATTAGTTTTATTCTTTTTTAATTTTACTGTCCTTAACCTTTAATCATAATTAATTTTTCGTTTTCTGAAATTAATTTAAAAATTATTTGAATATTGAAAGTTTTTTGTTAAATAAATAAATAAAATATTCCTTATATTTTAAGTTCTTAGATATTAAAATAAATATATTAAAATATTTTACCTTTTTAAACAAAAAATTAAAATTGATAGAATAAATTAAAACTTAAAGTAGTGAAGAAATTGATTAAGGTCAAAACAATTTATTTATACAAAAAAATTAGATTTAATTTAATTCCAATTTAAGTTAAATAATACAATGTTAAAACACGTTCTTATATAACTTGTAAAATCATCAATTAAAAAATGTATTTTCAGTTTGATTTCCTTTAAAAATAATCAATATTTCTTAATTTTGAAAGGAGCTGCAATTAATCTGTATCGCACTCTAATTACTATTTAAAAATTGATAATTTTAAGAAATATACATATTTTGCAAATATTATTTAGTTATATTAGATGTAAATTTTAATAATAAATAGGGTCTCTTCGAATATTTCTTACTTATTATTCAAAAATATTTACATTATACTCTTTTCTTTGGAATATTAAAATTTAAGTGAAAATTCAAATTAAAACTTAAATTAACACAATTTGGAAAATTTTACATAATTTGATAAATAAAATGGGAATTTCCATTTGTATCAACATAATTAAATTGTGGGACCTATCTAAATTCCATTAGTTAGACTGTAAGTCAACCATTGTATTTAAATTCAATTATTTTCTATTTAAAACCTGTGAATATTTTTAAAACTATTGATAATTTATTATTAACATTTTTATCATTATTGTGCTATTATGATATTAATAATAGAAGGAAGAGGAGGAGGAGGAGAAAGAGGAGGAGGGGATGGGTGGAGAAAGAAGAGAAATAAATCAGAATAAGAATAAATAATTTCAAAAAAGATTTAAACCTTATGCTTCCATTAATATATTATTTTAAAAATTATAAATCTCTGATAATTTTCTAATCATTTATTCTTCATATTAGTTAAATTCTTCAATGAATTCGGAAATTGCGTTTCTAACTGCACGTCTCACAATACTTACGCCGTCAACCAGACTTGCATAACCTGTCCAAATAATATTTGTCCAAAAAGTTAGTTGAAAAAGACATTTGTCCAAATTAAAAATGCTTCAGTCTGTCGATCTAAGGATGTTATGACGAAATCTGACAGTCCTGATCTCAATAGAGTAATGCTAGATCGTTTAGAAAATTGTACCATTTACGATGGAAACATAAAAATTTCCACATTGTCCATTGAAGGGTAGGTTTTATGGTCAGTTTACTTCAAATAAATATTTACCAATTTCATTAATGTATTGATTTGTCTGATAGACAAATTGTAAATTCAGAACCCTTTTGAAATGAAAGATATTTTGTTTTAATTAAATTGAATTTTATAAATAAGTATTACATATACAATAATGTACATGCAAATAAAACAGGATATAAAATAAAAATTATTTAATTTCATTAAAAAATTTTTGAAATACCTAAAAAGAGATTTGGTTAAATCTTTTAAACTCATTTTTATTTATTATGTGTACAAATAAATAATCCAAATTTATAATTATTTTATAACTAATGCAATTTTTTTAATATTAACAGGCTGAACTTGCTACATAATTGGAAGTCACTCAACAAAAGGTTTCTATTCACCTACATGAGATGGGTTAGATCCCAAAAGAAGGAAGCTCACTAAATCCAATAAAAATCAAAGAATGGCAACGTATTTTCCTATTTTTAATAGATGACAGCGTCAAAAGTCGTTCTTATGCAAAGTCATAATGGGAAATGAGAAATGGATTTAATATGATAAACCAAAACGTACAAAGTCATGGGTGTATCCTGAAGAACTATAAACATCGATCGCAAAGTAAAATCGTTTCGGAAAAAATAACGCTCTCCATTTGTGGGATATTAAGAGCATAATATACTAGGAGCTGTTGGAAGTTGGTGAAATGATTTCTGCCCATCGCTACAAAGACAAATTAATATTAATTAATTAATAATCAACATTTGGAGTTAAAACACCCGTTTAATGTGGAAAGGAAAACGACCTATGCTATTATTGCATGACAAAGCTAGGCTTTACATAACTTCAAAGACAACGGACACAGGGAAATCTTAGAGTATCCGGCTCATTCATCAGAAATTGCTCCAATTGATTATTATTTGTTAAGTCCAATGCAGCATGCCCTGTGTGATACACACTTTCAATCAGTGGATGTCATACGAATTTTGGCTTCCAAACATCCAGAATTTTTTCAAGATGAAATTCATCAACTGCCTGCAAGATGGCTTAAAGTTATTCATAACAATGATTACTTTTATTAATAAATTTTTAGCACTTAATAAAATAAATTTTGAAGTTAGTTACATAAATTTGATTTTTTTTTTGTATACTTCAGAATTGAATGAATTACCTAAGCTGTGGTTTAGAAATTGGTATCATATTTTTCATTCTAAAGAGTTCCAAATGATAATAAACTTGAAATTTATTAAATTTTATTAATCATTCCAATTTTGATATTTACAAGAATCTACTTAAAGGTATTCGAAATATTATATCTGAACGTCGCCAACCTAAAGCTGTTCTAAAAGGTAGGTCTTGGTCGATGTGGAATGCGTTCATGAATAAGCGTTCATATTAATAGAACAGACTGAATTTATTATAATATTTACCTTAGAGCTTTGAAACTTATTAAGATAAACGTGTCTCAATTCCGACCTACCTCCAATTTATTATCATTTTTTTCAATAATACAATTTATGTCATATTTTTATAAATCAAACTAGGACTGCATAAAGTACTTCTAGGCCTGTCATTTATGCAGAGGACATGTCCAATTTGGTATGAAACCTGTGAGAATAAGCGGAATTATTTCCATTGACGCACATTATACATGTCCATATTGAATATGTAAAAGACATAATGATTGAGCGAAAAATGGTTCTCCATTTTAATAATAATTCTAAATTCATTTCAATTTTCATTAATTCTTAATAAAATTAATTATTAACGAAATTAATTATTAATTAGCTTTAATCAAATGACCAGTTCAGATATACCTGATTGACCCCTGCCATTGCACAGCGCTAATTAGTTACAGTTACCTTCCCAGTCGCCTCTTTGCAACTAGCGATTCGAAACAAATACTTAAACTGATAATTTCGTGAATAAATAATATTTTTATTATTTTTATTCTATGACGAATACATTGCAATTTGCATCACAGATGAAAATATGTTTCAATTTGCGGAATTGTGGTTGAGGAATAATTGAAAGGAAAATCAATATAGAACTAAAATTTGCTATCAGTAAAGATCTTCTTTTGTGAATGGCAACGGCGAATGGAAAATAAACTGAAAGAAAAAAAACGGAAATTTTTATCTTGTCAACTTTTTTGAAATTAAACAAATTTTTTACAAAAAAATATTTTAATAAATAAATTTTAAATTTAAAAATTCCATTTTTATGAAATTTTTGAAAGAAATTTCGTAAATTTTTAATTTTTTACAAAAATCGATTTTTTTTTCATTAACACACTTATCATTATATTTGCTTTTTTTTGCCAAATAATTATGCAGAACTTAAACAATATTTTTAATTGGCCTTGAGCCTTTAATAATAATAAGCCCGTTTAATAATTTATAAATCACATCATAACAAGAGATCAATACATAATTATTGAAAAAAACAAAAACATTCAACAATTACATGTTCAAGAAATTAAAAATAATGGAAAATTATAATTATAGGATAGGACCATATAAACGAAATTATATTGTTATACATTAATTATTTTTATTGACTTTCAGGGACTTGTTTCACAGTATGCCTCAGGAAAAGTTTGGAATTCGAGAACAAGATTTAAAGAAATTGTCCAAATTGACGGAGATTTATGGATATTTAAGTATTAGCGTTTCGAACAAGGCACCTTGGCTGAAAACGTTACTCTATTTTAAAAACCTCAAAATTATCCGAGCAGGTTGTTGTTAATGATTTTTTATTTTATTAGATTTTTATTGATTTTATAATTATAATAATAATAATAATAATAATAATAGTAATAATAATAATAATAATAATAATAATAATA
>JBBMKC010231301.1:0-11502 GCA_037834085.1 Bipalium vagum | reverse complement strand
ATACTTTTTCGAAAATGCTGCAGGTAAAACAGTTACAGTAACGGGAGAGAGATATCGACACATGATAGAAACATTCCGTAAGCCTTATCTGAATGATTTTAATGTGGAGAATATTTACTTTCAACAAGATGGTGCCGCATCCCATACAAATAGGCAAACAATTGCTTTATTGCTCGAAATTTTTCCATCTGGCGTGCTCTCACGTTTCGGTGATGTTGATTGGCCTCCCAGATCTCCCGATTTGACGGCTTCAGACTATTTCTTTGGGGATATCTAAAAGATAAAGTTTATATTAATCAACCAAAAACTATTACACAACTCAAAAACAACATTTGGGAACAAATCGCTATGATCTCAATTGACTTATGCCAAAAAGTTATGCGAAATTCCATAAAAATAGCCAAAACTTGTAAGGCTGCCAGACGCGGTAATTTTAATGACATCATATTTGAAATATAAATTTTTGTAATATCTGTGCTTAAATAAAGGTATAAATAAGATTACTTGGTTTTTTAATTTTAATGTACGGAGAACTAGCGACTTAAAGTATTAAAGATTCTTTTGGAAGACCCTGTATAAATATAGTTTTTATTTTTACGTTTATAAATCTTTATAATAATTTATAAAGACATGTACACCACAAATCACGAGTTTATTGATATTTTAAAAATAAATGAACCAATTATTTTTGATTTTTAAAAACCCTCTTTGTCTCTTAATTACAATTAAATAAAATTTTCATTATTGTTTTTGTTTTACTATTATTAAAAATTTCTGAAAAATTTATAAAATAAAATTTGTTTTTTCTTTGGGTTAATACTAAACAGAAAATACCATAAAATTCGTAATTTATTTCCGAAAATAACACCAATTCTAATACAAAATTTTACAATGACCATCAAGTATGCACATTATGATTGATCTTAAGGGTCGTAAGAGAAATTAACTGAACATTATTTATGTTTCAAAAGGGAAAATAACTAATGATTTTTTTCGTACCTTTTTTAATCTTGACCTCATTACATGCAGACAATGACGGGCGAATTTTTACCCAATGGAGATTGTGTAGAAGGAATATACATATTAGCAGGTATTATTGGTTTGTGGTGTTACCGGTTGACTATTATAATTGTTATTATTTTGTCTACTTTTGTTTATAAAATAAAATAATAATCATAATAAAATTAAAATTGATCGAAAAAGTTGAGAAAATTATCTATTGATCATATTTGAAGTTTTCTGAGTTAATTATATTTTAATTAATAAATTATTAATTAATAAAGTTGGTGGTTTGGAAATATTCATTAAATAAAATGATCTGGCAGATGCCAAGCTAGGGAAATATCTTTAAAAATAATTTAATTATGAACACGCCAGGTAAACATAATTCTGGTGTAGAAGACAACGGAGTTTTATGAATTTTCCTATTAAATGGTGTATGTGTAAACTAAAGGTTTTCTTCATCCTAAATCAATTATTGTAACTGGAGCTACGTATTCTCGTTTATATCCCGCTCGAGGCTAATTATTAGTGGTCTCTTTCCACTTTGATATTTTCTTTTTGTTTGACGAGTACTGGTCTCAAATTTTCTTTTTATTATTTTTATTTTTTAAATTTTCGTTCATTTTCATAGAAAAAGAACAATTTAAACAATCGCTAATTTAAGTTTAAAATTCGTTAATTTACGTTGTAAACCATGTGATAAGAAAGTTAATAAAACTTCATTGTCTCCTTCACCAGAATTATGTTTAGCTGGTGTATCTTTAAGCAAATTTTTTATTTACTCGAAATACATTGATAAAAATTATATAAAAACAAATATGATTTAACAAACTCTGTTAAGAACCTTCAGTTATTATTTTTTTACAGAACAGAATCAATGGGCTTAATTTTTATATTTACCATTCTTGAATTTCCCTTTTTAAAACTGATTGAATAAATTTTTATAATGTATTGTTTTTTTTTCTTTTTTTGTCTAAAACACAAAACCTTCTTCACAAGGGATACTTTGAGATGTATAAATATGCCACTGAGTACTATAATTTTTTAAATGTAAACTTCACTTTAAGGGTTTTAATTTTTGGTTTTGGATTTTGAATTTTATAAATGGACAATAATTCAATAAGTATTTATTTTGATCTTTTTCAGCAAAAGATGTCTTTGAGATTAAAAATGAAAAATATAATGATGAAGTGTCTATAGAAATTTCATTCTTCGAAATATATGGTGGAAAAGTATTTATTGATCATTATTTTTCACATTTTTGTTTATTAACTTTTGTGAAGGTCTACGACTTATTAAATAGAAAACAGAGATTGCCCATATTTGAAGACAACAAAAATCAAATACAGCTCGTCGGTCTACGATGTCACACTGTTGAAAACATTGAAGATGTTATAGACCTACTGCAAATTGGAATATATATCAGAACAAGTGGCCAGACCTCGGCTAATGAAAAGTCGAGCAGATCTCACGCGGTTTTTCAAATTATTGTGAAAAAAAATGACACAAATAAGGTGATTGGAAAATTCAGTCTTATTGATTTGGCCGGAAGTGAAAGAGGAGCTGATACAATGTCCCTAAGTCGAAATGTTCGTATGCAAGGAGCGGAAATAAATAAAAGTCTTTTAGCTTTGAAGGTATGATTTTTCTTTTAAATATATAAAATAAAGTGATATTTTATTAATTTAATTAAAAAATTATTGATTTTAAAAAATCAGAGAGAACTAATATTATTCTAATTTGTATTAAGTTTAAAAATTTAATGTTTTGTTAAAATTGTTAAAATGATAACGAGTGGCTTAAAAGTATTGAGACAAAATAAAAATAGTTATTTTTAAGAGTCTGAAAAATTTTATTTTCTGATTATTTTATCAAAACTAGATGAAAGTAAAATGAAAAAAATCAACCGATCACAGAATAGAAAATAGTTCTTGGTTTTCAATTTTCTTAATTTTCCGCATACAAATTGCTTCATGATTTAGACAATTTCCATATCTATTTATTAATTGTCGTTTGATTCTATTCGTTAACTGATCTGCATTCGTAGCCACAAAATCTTGTTCATCAATTATATTAGAAAAAATCGACCAAAAATTGTTTTGTTAAAAAAGGTAACTTGTGTTAATCGAGCCAATCAATGGTTGTTTTGCATAATTTGCCGTATTAAGGTCTGGCCAATATATATATATATACTTTCTGATAGACTAAAATAAAAAATAAAAAAATTAACTAAAATTTTATTTTTTCAATAAAATATCCTTCAGTATCAATTACAGCTTCAAGACGGCTTCTGAAAAGCTTACAAGCTATCAAATGGTTTTTGTTAATATTTGTCATAGCAGAACTTATAGAAGCCCGTAATGAATCTTTGGTATTATGAAGATGTTTGTTCGTCTTCTTCTCTATGATGCCACATACAAAATAGTTCAAAGGATTTAAATCGGATGAGCTAAGTGGTCATAAGTTTTGAGTGACATGCTCGTTAAAATTTATCGATAGCCATTTTTTTGTTTTTAATGTTGTATCGCAGGGAGCTGAGTTTTGTTGGAACACATAAGACCTTCCGTGGGCAACTTTTTCAATCCAGGGATTCAAAAATGTATCCAGACACTTGATATTAAGAGATGCTTTAATTCTAAGTCCCTGAGGAAAGAAATACGGAGGCATCACATGACCTTCGTTGCTCACAACATCCAATATCATTAAATATGATGGAAACTTGGTGTGGCTAACATTAGGGACTACAGAAGCACTGGAGCACAGCCATCGATCGTTCCTCCTATTAACCTTTTGATCTTGAGTAAAAAGTTTTAATCAGAAAAGAACCATAGCATGTTTGGATGATCAGGATGCTTGATTTTGTTTAGAATCCTGAATTTTCGGACATCAAACAAAAATGTGAAATAATTTTCGTCTGCCTTTTTGACAATGGAAAAAGAAAATCAATGTATGCCACACAATCTTTTTCCTTATATTTAAATTTCGAAGTTTATTAACAAAGATATCTCCTTAATAATTATATATAGGGTTCGTAAGGAATTTGTAGACATATTGATGTATCAGTGAAAACGGAAATATAATAAAAAGTAATGATTTTATTAGATGGTAACAGTGTCAAATGGTAAACGGATAAAAATGAATGAAGTTTTTTTATAAATTTTTTCTGTTTTCACAATGTTTCATTACCGAAACGCTATTGGCATGCCTTATGTAAAAATTAGCGTGTGACTTAAAATCGGGCGATTTCTAAATCGAAATGATCAGCTTTCATACCCACTAGAACAGTGTGTTGCTTCAAGTTTTGATTGATTTGGTTTTCCGCCATTATTATGGATTCTATTAATTTAGTTAAACGAATTTCATATGGATATATTCAGGAAATCATATAAAAATTATTATTAAACCCTGTATGTAGGATTAAAAAATCCTGAAAATTGTATAAAAATCAATGTCAAACTGTATATTCTATAAAAAAGATTCAGAAGCTCTTAAAATCTATTTAAAAATTTTTTTTAATAATTATAACATTAAAAGATATCATTTTCTCTATTTATTAAATTTTTATTCATCATTTTTTCAGGAATGTATTCGGGCATTAGGAAAAAAGGGTGTCCATCTACCTTTTAGAGGTAGTAAACTAACTTTAGTCCTTAGAGATTCGTTTATTGGAGATAATTCACGAACTTGTATGATAGCACTTGTGTCTCCCAGTATATATTCTTGTGAACATACTCTAAATACGTTACGATATGCTGATAGAGTCAAGGAATTGTACCCAAGTTTGAAAGACATTGCGGAATCACAGAGTGATGAAAATGAGTACCGTTTTATGATTGATTTTAGACATTAATGACCTCTATCTTTCTTGAATCCTTTTATCAAGATAATTTCACTAATAACACTTTTATCTCTTATCTACCTAATATCTATCTTTTGTTCAATTTTAATAACCATGTGACTCTTTATAATTTTTTATTTATTTATTTTTAAATTATTATTATTACTGAAATTAATCGGAGATACCGGTATTCGAACCCGGGACCCTTCACATGATTAAAGATTTATTTTACAAAATAAATTTTTAAGTTTTTAACAGGAATATTTTTGGATCTGCATGGATCCTAGACTAGTCCTCCTGGTCATCGGCGTCACACGAATATACTCTTTTTGATCTTATTCTGGCTGTCATCGCAGGAAGGTTTCGTCCGTTGCGCATATCACAATTCGAAGGGCAATTGATATTTTTGGTACTCCGGCAATTGAGTAGTCGTAGAATTGATTGAATTTTTAATTTGCTCCATCCGGTAAGAATAAAGGTCATGAAAGTGATTGATCGTGCAATTAACGGATGTTTTCTTTGCTTTTTAATTTAAAAAAAATTTTTTTCACAAATCTTTTTTTTCTCTTTTTTTAATTTTTTTCTTTTTCTTTTTTTTATTGTTTTTTTTAAAACATAAATAGATAACAGTACCTCTGATATAATCCACAATACAATACAAAATGAATACAAAAGTTGATGAATATACTATAAACCATTAAAAATTTTATTTGTTTTATTTAATATTTCTGTTATGAATTAATTAATTTAATTATTACAAATTTTTTCTTATTTTTAATTATTTGATAGGTTTTTACATTTTTCCACTATTTACATAACAATTGTGCACACATAATATATGTAAAGAAAAATAAAAAAATAAATAAAATATACATATAAATAAATAAATAAAGACTGCTCTAACCACTGAGTTACATCCCCTGACTAATTTTCAATTTATCTCAAAATTATTATTATTTTTGTTATTATTATTATTATTATTATTATTATTATTATTATTATTATTATTATATCCAAGTAACTCATAACAAATAAATAGTTTTATGTTTAATTAAATAATTATAGCAATACCAATAAATAAGAATTTTTTTTATTTTCAGAAAACATATTTATATTTACATATTTAATTATTTAGAAAACTGAAAGAAAAATCTTTGTGTGTAAACATTACGCAATGTGACTCGGTAGGTCATCAATATAATACTAATTTTCATTTTTCGAAAAAATTTTTCAGAGTTCTAGAGATTTGATTAATGATGAACAACAGATATTGGATGTGACCGACGAGGTTAACAACTTAGAAGATGAAATCATTTCAGTCCATAAAGTTCTGATTAAAGTACATTGAAAATTAAAGGAACTTCTTCAGTCATTGTTAAATTTCTTATTATTATTTAGGAAAAATTCCCGAACTGGTACAGAAGTCATAAGCAATTATACAATTCTACGAGAAAAGTGGACTATAACATAGACAGTAAGATACTAAACTTTGTTCATTTCATATATATGATTTCTGTGTTAAAAACTGTTTAAAAACAAAGCTGTATAAATAAATAGGTACATTTTCATTTCTATTCAAATTATTATCAATACCTTTAATAATCGATGAAAATTATTACTTAATGATTGTCATACGTGGTAAGGCTAAAAAGTACTTAGATTCTACTAGAAATATTTAGGATACTTAAGTAAAACTTTCCAGGAGAGATATGTAAGTATGAAATATGAGATTATTTCAAATATTCTATTATTTTGCACTAGATAAGATTAATTCAAAAATTCTTCCAATTGTGGAATTTCAGTGTGATCCGTTTTTAACTTCTGAAGAAATCAGGCAAGAAGAAAATTTTTATTCAGTTTCAAGGTGTTATGGGGTGAAGAAGCCTCAACATAGGCGACTATTTAACTTGTTGAAATCAATGAAGAAATTACTGTGAAAATTGAAAGATATTGTGAAAAATAAACGAAGAAATACTCAGTCCAGACAAAAAATGACCTTCGAAAGAGCTCTTATTCTTCTAGATGCAATTGGATCAAATTATTTATCGAATATAATAACTATACAAACAAGACGGCATTGATATTCTATCTTTTTTCTGTCATCTTGTTACTTATTAAAATTTTCTTACATATAAATGAAAATTCATATTTATATTTAAGAGTATTCTATAGACTTAATCTACTAACCTATTCAAAATTACAAATTTAATATTCTTTTAATTACTAATTATTTAATAAATTTAATTTAAAATATTGCGAGAATTAATTTTCATCAATTTTAATTATTTAATTATTCAAACAAATATCATTTTAGATTGGAGTTATATTATTAGTATATACTAGTATATAAACCAATACAAATCTATTATTATATTAATACATAAGCTTGTATAAGTTCATTATTTTTCGTCCAAAAAATTATCGAAGTAAAAATAGGTATGTTTTGGTATTTTTCATAATAGATGACCAGGAATATTCTGGCATAGCAGCAAGAGATTCATGTTTATTTGAGTGATTTGTTTATTACTGCTGCGTTAATTAAGGGGTTATTTCCCGAGTAATACCCGGTATTTATAGTTGTATTTTCCTTTAACTAGCTCAATTAACACAGACCATAAAAACATCAAAGTAGGTCAGATAATTTAGTAATATTATCAATAAATAGATACCAGGTTAACAAATAACATGAAATCTGACCCGCAGTATGCAAAATAATTATCGTCACCCAAAAGCAACCTTAACATTAAAAACTCCCAAATTTAATAAATATGGAAACCGTGCTTAATCATTTAGACTATTTAAAATTCTAAAAATAAAAAGAATAATTAAAAGTTTCAACAAACCAAATATAAAACCTTCATCATCAATGCTCAAATTTTAAAATTTTAGTAACGTGCTTATATCACTTAGCCATTTATATATTACTTACATTTTAAAGCAATACAATAGAAAATTGAATCATGAAACAAATCAAACCTTAATTTTATAAAACAGTAATTTTAAGATTTTAGTCACCTCATGGTCTCGATAATCATTGTATATATTACTTGTATAGTTAACCAATATCATCATTAAAATTAATATATAAAATTAATTATAAAATAATTTTAATTATTTCATTTAAAAAAATTTTAAAATTCATTTTATTTAACTTCAACTTTTGACGAAATAAACCTTTAAATCTCTAAAAAATATTTCAGAATATACTTCAAATTTGGAAGTGATCATCAATAACCAAATAAATGTAGTACAGGATATGAAGGGTAAATTAGTATTTTTTATTTTTATTTTCCGATAATTTTTTAGACAAATTAAAGACCTTGATGAAATCTTTACAAGAGGAAGAGGAAATGAATAAAGTATATTTAAGTAAGATATGAAAGTTGAGGCATTTACAAAGTATAGAATATTTAAACTTCATTATTTTATAATCCAATGGTTTTGTACATGGAAAATGGTAATGATTTTGAACGATTTGTTTTCAAGTTAAAAATATACGTTAAACCAATTCTTATTTTTCATTTTTTATTTTATTTCATAATTTATTTGGTTTTTATTGAATAAAATTAGGTAAGTAGGTCATAATGAAACCCTAGTCATTATCCAAAAAAATTGTTTTCAGACTCAAAACTAGAAAATATTTACATAAATAGTCTTAATAAAATATTTTTTAAAATTTTCATTACCAACTCATTTTATAAAACACAATTTATTATACAAAGGTTTAACTTTACATAAGGTTTAAAATAAAATAGATGCAGATTAAGTCAGACTACATTAGGATTAAATAATCGTGTAAACTCTATAATTCATACGATAGTTTTCTGAAGTGTGAAAAGTAAAAATAATAATCAATATGTATTACAATTATATTTCCAGCCTGTGCAGATGAGGATATTTGCTATTGTAATAAATATATTTACGCATGGTCTTTTTTCTTTTGAGATTAAGTCAATTAACATTGAATATACAATTTTTCCATTAATTTTAAAACTTTTCGAGACGAAATTCTTCAAATAAACTGATTTTATAAAAATTATTGAATTTTTAAAGGTTATATCATTTATTAATAGTCCATAACCTTTAACTTTAACTTTATAAAATTATATTTTACGTATTTTACTATTATTTTATTTATTAAAATTTTTTATATTACATTAGGGAGCGTGTTTCATATGCGTGTCTTTCAACACACATACCCGTTCCTTCATCAAAAACGTGTTTACCAAAGTAGTACACTATGTGTCGTATAAAAATAAATTCTTTTTTTAAAAAATAACCAAAAAAAAATAATATTAAAAAAATCAAAAAAATAATAAAAAATTTAAAAGTGAAAAAATCAAAATTTTTTAAAAAATGGAAACCAAAAGAAACTATTTAAATAACATATCCAATCTAGAATTAAATAAAATAAAAAAAAATTTCCACAAAATAAATATTATGAAATATATTTAAAAGCAAAAAATTTAATTTAGAAGAAAAAGATTTATTATGGTTAATAGATAATTGCACATTTGAACCATATAAAAATAAAATAAAAGAACATGAAGATCTAAATAATACTATTATTTTTAATTACTCAAAAATAGATGAAAATCTAAGTGTGAAAATATTAAAATTTTATCAAGGAAAATTAATAAAATTTTTAAATAAAACTCAATATATAATTTTTAATAATTTTTTTAATTATAATTATTTTTTAATAATCTTTTTTTCCCTAAAAAATGGTAGAAAAATTTTTTTGAAAAATCTAATAATAAAAAAAATAAAAGTCATCATGAAAATAGAAAAATACATGAAAAAATATTCAACGTTTTCAAAGAAAAAACAACGACGAAAAATCTACGATATCTACGAATAAAAACAACAACCTTAAAAATAAATCGACTGAAAAAATTTTATCAACGAATAAAAATAAAAATCTAAATATTCAAAACATTCAAGAAAAGTTTCCATCTTTTTTTATAAAAACAGGACGTGACATCCAATCACAAATTAAAAATTATAAATTTTTAAATAAATTTACAACTGGAAAATACCCAAGTGAATTACATTTTAAATCTTTAAATCCTTTAAATAAAACAAATCCAAATTTTACAGGACCTGGAACTCATGTTGATAAACGTTTAGAAAACTATAATGAAAAAAAAATAATTATAATGAAACACGTGAATTAAATATCCATCCAATTTCAAAATCAGATTCAATTCCAATAAATCGAGTCTATCAAGCAGCAATGAAACATGGTGTAAAATATATGTCAACAGATTTAAAACATACACATATTGCAGATGTTGAAATGAAATGAATGATATGAAATGAGCAATATTCACAATCCAACTCCATGAGAAAAACTTTAAAGAGCAATTGTAAAATTAATAATTAAAGGAAAGATAGCTTTAGGATTAGAATTAGAAAGATCTACAAAAAACCTCGCTAATGAAAAAATACTTGAAAATTCAAAAATTCTTCCTCCTGAAAAAGTAAGCAATTAGCAAACAAACTTCATAAAGAATTTCTTAAAGTAAAAGTAAATAACAAAGATGATATTTGGTCTCCAGATTTACCATTTGTCCCAGGAGAAAGACATTATAAAATAATTCTAACAGTTATAGATTTATATACTTATTTTGCTTTTGCTGTTCTTTTAAAAAATAAATCAGGACAATCAATTAGAGATGCTTTCGATAAAATATTTGAAGATTCTAATAGGAAACCAGAAAAATTATGGGTTGATAAAGGAACAGAATTTTTATAAATATTAATGAGAAACATTAAATTTATTTTTAAAAATGAATAAGGAAATCACAGAGGAAAAATTACAAAATATTATCGAAATAGGTAAACCTAAATACATCATTTATAATGGAGAAAAATATTACCTCTCCAAGAAAATAATTAATCAAGTTAAAGAAAAAATAAATGAAAATGAAAACATTAAGCAAGGTGGTGTTCTTCCATTAATTCCAATACTTGAAAGCAATCTTTGCTGGATTAGGAGCAGCAGGTGTAGTTTAAAAAGTAAGACACTCAAAAAATGCTGAGAAAGAAAAAATAGAATTAGAGAAAAATGATACCAAATGATAGGTATTATATTTTATTTTATTTTCTGGAATATTTCTATGTTGTGTTACATTAAATTTATGGAAATTTTTACATTTACTCATTTTTGATTAAAATTCAGAAATAGGTTTTATCAAATTACATTTTGAACATTTTTTAAAATTTACAGTTCGACAATTTTCAATAATGAAATTTGTATTCGCCATTTTTTTAAAAAAATTGATTTTTAATACCCTCAAAAATATTGTTATATAAATTCTGATGATCATTCTAAAAAATTTAATAACATTTTTTTATTGCCCCTTTTACAATATTTTTTTTTAATATGCCATTTGTAATGACCCCATTTTTAGTAATGAAAATAAAATATGAGGACATTTTAAACGGCCACATTTTTAGTAAAGAAAGTAAAATATGAAGATGTTATAGGTATACTAAAAAATATTTTTTAAATTGTAGAGTTGTTAGGTAGGGACATGATTTATCCCCACCTTTCATATCTTTAAAACAAATATTTTTTAGTAACATGTGACGCCTATAAATCTGGACAAAGTTTGGTCCCTGCCATTACTTTCAATATTTTTAAAAACCATATTTTA
>JBBMKC010231290.1:0-11502 GCA_037834085.1 Bipalium vagum | reverse complement strand
GTACAGGGCGAAAATACAATAAAAGAATAATAATGCCTGACTTTGAGAAATTCTGAAGGGTAATTTTTCACTCAAAGATAAGAAACAATCTGGTCGTCCACTAGATGTCAACGGCGGGGAAATCAAAAACTTAATCAATGAGCATCGTCAAAAAACAAATCATGACAAGGAAGCTCAGCAGCCATTAAAACCCACATCAAACATGTGGGCTACCTAAAAAACTCGATTTATAGATTCCTTACCAACCAGATGAGAGTCACATTATATTAAGTCTACAAATTGAAAAGGAGTCTAGTAAGTAAATGGCTTGAAAGTCACTATTAAGTCGTTTTCTTGCTAAATAGGTAAATATTAAGTTAAAGGTAATAATTTAATTACATAAAAACTTTTTTTAACATTCCATATAAATAGCTATAAATCAAATGGCATTCAAAAAATACATATAAGGCATTGTTTATTACTTGTCTTCCAAATGAGGAAAACGGCTTATGAGGCCACTAATATATGATTATTTCCCCTCTGGGTAAAGGTGTAATCAGCTATAAAACCTCAAAAATAGTTTGGTTGTTTTAGAAGCGGAAATCTAGACCTTAAGGATGCAGAAAGTCCAGGTCTTTGTTGATGAAGATCTAGAATTTGTTAGGTGAAGATCTATGTCAGACGCAAGTAGGGCTTGTAATACAACTTGGAGTTATTCAGCAGGCAAAAAAAGCTAGGAAAGGTTGAAAAAGCTTGCAGGTGGGTGCCGCATAATTTTTCTCTTGAAAACAGAAATAGACCATAAGAACTGCACTCTCCCTCCTAACAAGATTCAAGAAGAAAAGATGAGAAATGGATCTATTAAGAAAACCCTATGCAAAGAAAATCTTGGGTCTAATCAGGTCGATCATCTTCGTCGATTGTGAAGCGCAATATCATTCAGCCAAAGTTTTACTCTGCGTTTGTTGGGACTACCTAGAAGTGGTGTACTATGAATTAATGAAACCAGGAAAGAATCTCATCAGAAACGTACAAAAATACAAAGTCATGAAATCTGCGATTTTCTTATGAAATACATCAAAATAACCCGTTTTGAAACAACTGGCAACAAGCGATGAAAAATGAATTTGCTACAATAATGTTCATCGAAAAAGATCATTGTGAAAATCAGAGAACGAAGGGTAGATGTCTACCAATTAAAAAGAAAGTTATGCTATACATCAGGTGGGATGAATCATATACTTCTAAATTTTGTAGAGCATTGAAAGTATTAATTTGGATATTTACATTGATCATCTGGACAAAATTGAACATGGCAATCAAAGTAAAACACAAAAAATTGGCAACCACTAAAGGCATTATTTTTCATCGTGACATTGCAAAACTACATATTTTTTGGCCACTCGGATAAAACTAATGAACCTTGATTTGTCTGATACCTTCCAATTACCTCGCTTTTTACCTTCTTATATGGTAAAACTTTTACTAATGATGATGGCGTCAAACCCAACTTGTTGCAGTTGTCTGTAGATAAACATAGGATGTTTTAAGAAAGAGGAATTGTTATGCTTCCTGAAAGATTGGAAGCAGATCCGTGATAACAATAGATAACCCATAACTTAATAAAAATATTTTTCATGTAGTTTCATGTCTTTTGCTTCTTCAAAATAAATTGGCAATTACTCTCTTGACATCCAAATAAAAATCCATTTATGAAATATGTCAATATTATTTATAATCTCAAAAATTGTTCCTTCATTTTAACCTCAAACTCGAAAACATTGACTTGATCTTTGAATTTATTTTTATTTCGATTACCATATATTCATGATTCCAAGGCCTTTGTTTACTAAATTCAACAGATAATTTTTATGATTACTTTTCTAATCGAGGATTGGGAAATTTTATTATTAATAATAATTTTTATTTTTATTAGTTTTTTCTTCAGAATTAAAACATTTTAATTAAATTTAAGATATATTGGCAACAATAAAGGAAAATTAAGAGAAGATAACGGTAAAGTGTAAATGAAAAAAGTAGTCATCCGGGGAAATCCGTATCCATAGTTTTTTGAAATTCTTACTTTTCCACAGATAAACATGATTCTGGTCGTCTGGTGCTCATTTATATCATATTTATTACTTTTTAATAAAGGTGTTTTATGTTTTTATGTAAATATTGATTTTTAAAATCGATTTTTTATAAATTTAGTAAATTTAAGCTATTGATTTAATTATAATGATTGAAGAAATTTTTAAACTATCAGATATTTCTGATTTCTAATAAAGATTTTTATAGAAATAGGATGCTTTCGCAGAAAAAAAACGGTTTATGTCTTATTTTCACACTCAATTTATATGGAATTATACATAAAACAATAAAACAAAATCTTCTTTACCTGTAAAGTTGACAAACGTTTCTGATTCCTGTCCAATTCACTGCGTTTTTTATCTATACGTAAATCAAGATTAGTCTCGTCCGATGCGATATTGTTAAGAGCTATTTGTTGGACTTGTTTTTCTTGTTCAACTGCTTCTACAGCTTGTTGAATAGCTCTATCAACTAATGATATTTCTAGTTGATTATTTAACGCAACACCTCGAGCTTCACGCAAATCTACTTCTTGGCCCAGCAGATCATATAATGCAGCACCTTTAGAAACTATAAGACTGGCTAACTGACGAGTTTCTTTTATTTCTTTTAATTTTGCAGAGTCGATGTCAATGTCGATGGTACTTCGACTATCTTGGTGTAGTCCTCGGTTCTGTTTCATGGAATTGTACAGCAAGCTTGTGACTTTCATCAATTCACGTACAGCATAACCATCTGACTGGTATAATCTTTTTGTATTCAATTTTATGTGAGCTTTTGTCATCATAAAATGTGCAACTGTTTTAATAAATATAATTCGATCTTGTTCTGTATCTATATTAGCAGTGATATCAGCATTGTGGTCAAATCTATATACAAGCCATTGTAATATTTCTGCTGTCAAAGGAAAATTTGGAGTGCGAAAATTTTCCATACTGATCAATCGATTATATCCCAATGAACGCATCATCTCGGTAAAATTTCTCATTTCACGATAAGTCATATCAACTATTCTTGTTCTGAATATATGTGGTGATAATTAGAGCTCGTTTTGTAAGATTATTAAAAAAATTATTAATTTAAAACATAAACCTTTTTAAATAATAAAATGTTACTAAGGTACATATAAATAAATTTAAACAATTGAATTAATATTGAAATATTTTTCCTTTTTTACATTATAAATAATATTAAACTAAAAAACTTTTTACTATTACTTTATTTTGATGTGAAATATTATTTTAAATAATTATTTTATAAGTTATAATCATAAAATTATAAGAAAAGTGTATTTTCACAAACTGTACCCTTTGTGAATCAATTTTCAGAATGTTTAATAAAATTTTCGAAATGTTTAATAACTTTTCCAAATTTTTAATAATTTTAAAAATTGTTTAACGAAATTTATTTTTATTAAACCTAAAATTAAAAATGACAGAAAAAACATTTAGGTAATGGAGTAAGGGAAATTGTTTATCTTAATTATGAATTAGGTATTACATTGAATGTATTTTACACACCTAATGATTTTAATGATTGTAAAGGAAAGTTTTTTAAACAAATTTAAAAACAAATATAAAAATAATGTCGGTCAAACCAACATTGAAAGCAGAACACAAACTTACTGGTGTTGAGTTTTGGAATAATAATAATAAGTTTTCAATAATAATAATAAAAATTATTTTTTTTAAAAAGGGAAATTTTTTATTAATTTTTAATGGAAAAATCCCGCCGTGGGGATTTTTCAGGGGATCAGGCTAATGGATTTCCTGACAGGAATCCATTAGCCTCAACAGGAGACTATCTCGGCGTGGAGATAGTGAGTGGCTATTACGGAAAAATAGCCGTCTCTGAGAGTAGACGGCTATTACCGTTAATAGCCAGAGAAACCAAGAAGTCAAAAAGCCGAAAAGCCAGAGAAGCAAGACGAAATCCCGAAGTAATCATTGATGATGCAGCCGGATTTTTACAAGGGGACCCAGCGAGCTTGTGAACTCCTAGGCGACCTGGAAAGAGCCTAGAGGGTGACCCGGGGACCCCTTGTCGCTCTTGGTGAGACCGATTTATTAATTTTTGTTTTCAGTTCTCCATTTTATTATTAATTTATTATTATTATTGATTCGATTTCAACATTAACGTAATTCTTGAACGTGATTTTATTTTACTCTTAATAACGTTTTTTTTGTGATTTGAATCGATTTAGCAATTGTAATTGTTGTGTTTGTACAAATAAAGTTTTATTTTAAATATTTCGAATTGGTTCTTAAGGGTGCGGATACAGTATTGTGGAGGGTATTTTAAATTCAAAAAGGTTGAGAGTAACACAACAAGTAATAAAAAAAGTGAGGAGTCACAAGCAGGCGAGCACACGTTGCTACGTTTTAGTATAATAGTAACACTGGTTTTAATTGTGCGAAAAATAAAATTTCTGGAGACGGGCCTAAATTGGCATGATTTGAGAAAAGAAGACATTATTTTTTCAAAGAATCACACTGGGCTTCCTTCAATTTCTATGGCAAGCCGAGTATGGCAATTGTTTCCGGTAATCAAAATCAGTGGAAATATCAGAGACACCTGGCGGACAATCTACTTCCATTTATTGATAAATTCCTTAGCGTTAATTCTGTATTTCAGCATAATAATTGAAAGTGTCGTCTTGCTCGATAAACTTTGAAATGGCTAAAGGAGAAAAATCTTCAAGTAATAGACTGGCCACCTTACTCATCGGACATAAATCGGATAGAAAATTGTAAGGTCTATGCTGGCGGAGAGCAATTCAGTTTCATTAATGAGCTAAAATCGGTGATTATTAGCTGTTGGGAAGACATGATAGAATCAGTCATCGCAAATATGGTAAATTCTATTCCAAATATGATACTATTTATGCTCATGGCAACTCAATTAAGTTTAAATTGAATTTGTACACTTTTTATAAATAAAATTGATTTTAGGAAAGTTCGACAATTAATTTGTGTCGCTTTTTTCTTGCTATTTTTATAATTTATTTGATTAAGTTTGTAATATTAAATATTTTTTAAAAAATTTAACAGTATGCTTATGACACTAATACTTAAAACCAAGTGGACTAAAAATACAAAATATTCTCAAAACCAAGAGCAACATCAAAAACACATTATCAATAGTAAAATTATTTTTAGTGTTTATTAGATTTGATCATACGTCTAAATAGACCATCACTAATTAAATAAATATTATAAAACATTTTTGTCTCCACACTGCTCGTAGGTGAACGGACTCTTAAATAACAATACATAATAAAACAATTACTAACTATAATTCGATTATGAATTATAAGTTACTAATAATTTAATAATTAAATAATAAGTGCTAATATTCGGTGAACGCAGATTTTAGAATCAAATAATTTCTTTGTTTTTCTTTTATTTCCAAGTATTTTTTCGTTTCTTCACGTCAAGTAGGACGGAAAAGGAATTTTTATCTGAAGGCCCTTGAGAGTTAGTTACCGAAGGGTGTTCTCTCTTATCTTAAGTTAACCTTCTTCTCCTGGTTCTACCCTAAATTTAAATTTTAACTAAACACCCTACTCTCAGATTCATTAAAAATATATTTTATAAAAAATTGTTATCTTTGTTATTATTTTGTTTACAGTATTTTATTTTTCGAATCGATTTTTTGCTTAGTTAATTTTTCACTTTAAATATTAAAATTAGTACTCAAATGGATTTCTTGGGTTTTAACTCATCTGATTTTAAAAGTTCATATTTATTATATTTTTATAGTGTTTTCCATAGTTTTAACAGAAGAATTTAAATACATTCTTAAAGAATCTAAAAATCTAATATTTTTAAAACTAAAAATTATATAGTCTGTGAGTAATTATAGTTTTACACGATTTAGATATTTTGTTACTAATTCTTTGAAGAGTACATGAAAATCATATCTTGAAATAAAATTGAAAAAAATTCTTAACGATTTATCATTTATGTTACATGTGCTATTTTCAAATCCTCTGTATTTCTTTTTTAAGAAATTGATCTCTAACTTTGTCATTATTCAATTTTTTTATTACAATAAATAATTTGAACAGAATTAATAACAGTAATTTTTTCTTTATCAGTTATTAAAATCGAATGCTTTGTATTTTTATTAAATCGGTTAAATTTTCATTAGTATTAAAATGCTATTAAATCATTTATTTTATTTTCTTCATTAAATTTATAATAATTAGATTTAATTAATTTTGGAAAGTTTTTGATTTATATCTGAATTTTACTCGTATAAATTCCATGTTTTGAAAACACCATATAAACACAAATAGTACCTTATGTTAAATAATAATTATTAAATTTACAATATTCAGCTTTTGGTTCTTTAAATTTCTGATAAATATATATTTGATCATTTAGAAATATTCTAATCGATAACCATCGGATTCTATTTATATTTCTAATTTTTATCTTTTCACTTATCACCAGTGTGATAAAAAGTATTTTGGTTAAGTTAAATAAAATATTTTATTTAAATTAACTTTATCAAACTTTTTGAATAAGAAAATGAGCTAATAACTTTTAATGGTTTTGAATTCACGCACTTGTAAGACCCGGAATAATACTTTAGAAATACACAATAGAAATTGATTATTTTTTTACTTAACTCATACTTGATAATTTTTCTACTTTTTGATTTTAAAAAGATAGAAAACCGAACACATTTGTTGCTATTTAAATATAAGAAAATATTGAGATAATAAAGTTTAAAATTACATCAGGGAATAAAGTCTCAATACTTTATTTAATCATGTATGACAGAATTCACAGAACTGTTTGAAATATCTGCAGTTGTATTTTCAGACACAAAATCATTATTACTTTCCTTCACTTCCTTTTCTTTCGATTCTTTTTCATCATCCATGCTTGGCCATAAAACAGTCTTGTCTGTTTCATTGAGACGATCGTTCAAAGCCTTAAGAGCAAATTGTCTGAAAAAATGAACATTAAAGATTTTTTTTTATTTACTATAGTGACATTTAGAATAAAATGTAACCGAGGTTTTTTAATTTTAATTATTTTATAAATAAATTGGAGTTCACAAATTAAATTAAATGTAAAGAAAATGAAAAGAAAAAAAATAATATAATAAAAAGTTGTGCTTATTTTACAGATTCTTAAATTATCCGATTGTCTACTAAAGATCATTTGGCAGTAAGAGCACTTGATTTTGAAAAATGGAGTGTTACTATTAAAATGTTGTAAATTACAACTATTTGTAATAGCTACTTGAAAAATCAATAAAATAAATAGATCATTTGTTTTATATGGAAAAAGTTTTGACCAGTTCAGAAAATTTTTCTGAGATTAAAAAAAATAATATTCAACGAGACATGATTCAAAAAGGTTTTGATGTTAATAACTTTAATGAAACGACAATCAAGAGAGAGATTGATTTAAAGAATATATTTAAATTGATGTAAATATTGAAAAAATCATATCTTTTCTGATACCGTTTTACCAAATCTTGAATTATAATTGGATTCTTTCTAAGAAAAAGTTAGATTTTATTTTATCATAACGATAATATTATATTATATAAATTCGATTAATTATTTTTGAGTTAATATGGTAATAATAATAAAATTACCACATATATTATTTTATATTATTACCATACTTCCATATTAAATAAATATTTATTTTTATTGAGGATTTTTAGGAAACCTGGCCCATTTAATTATTCAGCTCGGTCCATATGTGTCCAACCGAGCTGAATAACTAAAGCTCCCGGATTTACATTATCCTAATGGAAAAGGGGAGCAGATGTACCACAAAGATGAAGAGCTTTTCGCGTTGAGCTGGATAATTGAAAGCCCCGAGCTCCTGCGTAGACAAAGCCAGAAGAGGAAAAATATCCCTGTTTTTGATCAATGATTAGTCAGTGGAAGAAAACTGGAGAGTATATAAGCAACTACCAAAGTCTCCGCAGTCAGAACGAAAAAGTGGAGTTAAACCGAGAACAAAAACAAACGAAAAACAAGACAATGAACCAAACTAGAACAAAAATTAGAGTTAAATAAAAGAGTAAAAACAGACAACAAGGACAACATCGAATAGAATCAAAGTGATTAAAATTGATATTATTGTTAAGTGATTTTTTTGTGATGAATAGATTGATTCAAAAGTTCGTGAAATGAAGCATAAGGAAAATTTGTATAACCAAGGCATCATATTTTTCGTAAAACCACATTAATAATATTAATAAATTTCAAATATCAAATCAATTGGTAAAGTATTTGTTTTTCTACATCAATTTAAATTAACTAGTTTTGACTATTTTAGAAAATGAACAAATTTGAAATCTGAAGAGTGATCAAATATTTAGTAAAAAAAATATTTGACTACCAAAATCCATCAAGACATGTCAGAAACATTGAAAGATGATGCCCCATCATTTACGACGGTACATAAATGGGCTACGGAATTTAGACAGGGTCGTACAAGACTGGAAAATGACCCCCGTTCTGGTGACCATAAATTGTCTAGTATTCCGAAAATTGTTCAAGAATTACATGAAGCCGTTCTCCAAGATCGTCGATTGAAGGTATCAGATATAGCTAACATTATAGGCAAATCAACTGAACGGGCGCATTTTATTTTGCATAATAATTTAGACATGACAAAATTAACGGCCGCATTTGCTTACAATTGAACAGAAACAAGTAAGGATGAACCTTTCTCAAGAGTATTTAGCACGTTTTCAGAAGAATAAAACTGATTTTGTGGGAAGATTTTTTACATAATTGAGAAATGGGTTCATTACTAGGCCACAGAAATAAAAACCAAATCTAAACAATGGAAAAATCGGAACTCCCCACCTTCAAAGAAAGCGATGACCATTAAATCTGTTAATAATGTTATGACATCAATATTTTGGTATGCCAAAGGAATTATTATGGTGGATTATATCCAAAAAGGTGAAACAACCAATGGAGTATTACGTAAAACTGTTTGATAAATTGGATATCATCATTAATGAAGAAAGACCCGGTTTGCAGAAAATGAAAATCATTTTACATCTAAATAATACACGTTCACATATGGAAGCAATTACAGTAGCAAAAACTAATGAATTAAAGTACAAACTTCATCAACATCCTCCATATATTCATCCGATTTGGCTCCCTCTGATTTTCATCTGATTTTTTCTAGATTAAAAGCACTTTTACAACCGAGAAAGTTCATGAAGCGGTAAATCATTATTTTGGAAGCCTTGACGAAAACCACTTCCAAGATGGCATAATAGTCTTAGAAAATCGTTGGCAGAAGTGCATTAATCTTAAGGGAGATTACGTTGAAAAATAATGTGATTTTTGTTTAAATTTGTTTTTCTTTTTCATTTCGAGAACTTTTCTAACTTTCGTTTTAAACCTACATTTTAAAATTTTTCAATAACAAGATACTTTAAATTATATTAAATAATTAAATTAAAATAATAATAATAAATAATAATTTTCTAAAATTCAATATTTTTAAATTTTTTAGTAATATTTATAATAAATAATTACTGTTAATTTATCAGCGGTATTATTAATGAAAAATATAATTGAACTAAAATTAATTAATAAAAATTAATAAAATTATCAATGGAAAATTGAAAATAATAAATATAAAAATCTGGGAAAATTTTCTTACCCGAAGTATAAATGTGAGAATTGTACACAATTTTTTGAAAAATTTATTTTTAGACCTTTTTAAAGCTAGTATTTATCAATTTCTGTATGGACTTAAGTAATAATATTAAATAAAAAAATATCGATTTAAAATAATCAATTTAATAATTAATTATTACCTAATTAGAATATAATATTGAATTATAAAATATAATAATTAATTCGCGGTAAATCGGTTTCAAGAATATTTCTATAATAAATTTTTGATCTCATCAAAATGAAGTAATTTACATAATTACTTAACATTCCATCAACCAAATTTATTCGAAAAGCAACTATGAACCAATTCTATTTGAATGCAGAATAACATTGCCTTTGAGTTGATAAAGATTAGTTTTTTATTAATTATTAAATATAATTTTTAAAAATGGTATATTTTTACCGATTTTATTTAAAAACTAATAACTTTATTTTATTTTTATTTTCAATAGAATTATCATTCAATATTTCTAAACTCAAGAGATTTAAGACATACTTTCGGCTTTCAGAATCAATATGAACTCCAACAGATTTCGGGATTTCAATTTTGGTTGGGGAGATGACATCATATCGACGATCAATCTTTTTACAAATCTTCAAGTAGATCAAAACACCAAATATGGAGTTTGTGATAACAGAAACTGGTCCTTCCAAATGATAAGGGAAGAAACTAGATTTATATATTATAACGTTATTTATTTTTCAAAATATTTAATGATGAAATTATTGAATATTAAATGATAAATTTTCTTCTTTTTCAATTTCCTCTCATATTAACTAAATAAAAGGTTTTTTTCAATTTTATATTAATAATATTAAATTATTTCTTTTCTAAATCATTAGGCTAAAGAAAGATGTTTAGAAAGATTGATTATATAATTTTTTGATTGATTTTTTATATAATCAATATTTCGTTTCAGAAGAAAATTCATAAAAGTTCAGTACATTTAGTATAAGTATTAGAATTAGAATATAAATGTATTAAAGAATGTATTATTTTATCATTTATCAACTACGATAATATTCATTTACTAAATTTTATATGAAACTTAAAAAATGAGATACAAAATTAAATAAAAGTAAGAACTTAACTTTAAGATTAACTTTTTTTATTAATGTTGTTTTAAAAAATCTCTATTATTTAGAATTAACTTCAGTTATTTCAGATAAAAATCGATTATTAAAAATAAATTTTAATAATTATTGATTGTTGTTGATTGTTTAATTTTACTTACTATTTTGTTTTAGAAATTTTTTTCTTTTATTAGTAAAATACTGTTTTTATTATAACGATGAAATTATTCATAATTAATTATTAATAAATTTTTAAAATTCCAAAAATATTCAAGGTTTTCCAAATATAATCCAATTGTTTAAATGAAGTTGCTCATATAAAATATGGAAAGATTGTTTTAACTTACATTATTAGTTCAGTAAATAAAATAATATAAAAAAATTATGAATAAAAAATAATATATTTTAATATTGTTTTATTCATTAAATAATAATTTAATCGTTGATTATATTACTTTTTGAAATCAAAATAAGTTAAGAGAATTTACTCATATTTTTCTTTATATTTGAAAAATATTTTTTAATTATAAATTAGTACAAAATAAATTGCAATTGTTCAATTAAAATAAAAATGAATATGTTGGGTTAGCCAAGGACACATCCTTGCCAACCCTTGTAAAAGTAGAAGTATGGTAGAGGCCGCAATATGGTTTAGATTGGTTATTATCAATTAA
>JBBMKC010231289.1:0-17121 GCA_037834085.1 Bipalium vagum | reverse complement strand
TCTCATTCCAAAAAGAAAGAAGCAGTTTGCTATAATCTGTGCACCACTTTAAGCGATTCTTGATATGTTGCTCATATTATACCATATTCTTTTCTTCTAGAGAACTGTTCTATCTGGCTTTCATCAGAAAAAACATCTCATTCCAAAAAGAAAGAAGCAGTTTGCTATAATCTGTGCACCACTTTAAGCGATTCTTGATATGTTGCTCATATATATGCATATTTTTTTCGCTGCAATTTGTTCGAACAAATCATAATTTCCCAGAATGCACTTCACAGTACTCATTGAAAACGGGTGGCTTGATTTCGAATCTTTAAAAAGATCACGTGCTGTTTTCTGGAGATTTTATTGTGACACCCGAATAAGTGATCTTTTTAATCTTTGGGCATTTTTCGTCTTACTATCACTTTTACATAAGTTTTCCAATGTTCCATGTTGTTTCAGCTTCCATATAACATGTTGAACAGCATTCCTTGAAATATTGAGTTCATTTGAAACTTTACTCAGAGACAAACCCTCTTTCAATTTTTTAATGACTAGTTTCTTAATATCTATTGATATCTTAGTCATATTTAACAAAATAATTTCTAAAATTAAAAAGATGTATTACTTAACCATTATTAAAATGTTGTAAATATAGATTATACTAATAAAATAATTTAATCCTTTAAATAGTTTATATATTTAAATAACATCAAAATTAAAAAAGCCTACTTAGAACAAATGTGTTTTAATAATTATAAAACATTTATTTTTAATAGTTTTTTAATGAAATATAAAGATAACATCAGCACGTATCTAAATTAAAGTAGTTCAAATCATAAAACTTCTAATTTTAACCATAATCTCTATTATGTCCATTTCAAATGGTGGGCCAAAACAAATAGACGGCATTGTACATAAATTCTTAATTTTGGTTTTAATAATAAACGAAGGATTTAATTTTCGTAGATTATACACCATTTTTCATACTATTTGATAATAGTAACAAACTAAATGGAATAGTAACAAACTAATTGATGACAGTAACAAACTAAATGAAAAAATAGGAAATGGTCAAAGTTGAATATGTTACAATTTGTATTAATTTTTAGTAAATAAATATAAAATTTTCAAAATCTCTTAAACAAAAACATTTCCACGAATTCACCAATAATTTTGATTATGTATAAAATTTTATTACGTGAGTAAATTAGGTTATACATAGCTCATATTCAAGGTAAGTTGCCTGATGCATTAGAGGAAGTTGAATTTTAATAAATGATTGTTATCGAAAATCTATTATTATTTTTAATGAAATTTAATCCAAGATTTATCATCTTTATTTATAAAATTATCTGTTTGTTTTAATTTTCTTTTTATTTTCATTTATTATCATTTAGTTTGTTACTATTCCATTTAGTTTGTTACTATTATCAATTAGTAAGGAAATGGTATAGCTCCATATTTTTAATATTTATCACTTATTTCCTTTCTACAAAATCTTTTTGGAATGTGTTACCACTCGAAAACTTGACAATTATTAAAACTCTTCATATACCACGATTGTTCTACAGTCAAATTAAAAGGTGTTTATTTCGTCATCTGAACGAATGTTTCATGCATTGATAAAGAAATTATGTTTGAGAAGGCTATTAACTGAGATTCAAGGGTAACGTCAGTTTCGCATAAGCTATCAGAAAAATACTTTTTGCTTAGAATACCATCTCGTCTTCATTACTTTTTAGGCAGGATTTGTATTCATTTTTGGATAGTTAGGCGACTGGATATATTTGTTCTTTATGTCAATCCAGATAACAGATGTCACTAGATAAGTAAAGAACAAATTTTAACTACAGATAAATCAGGTTTACACTCGAAGAAAGTAAAGTTGTGTCCGGATGGGACATACATGGGATCAAGAACTATAAATTGAAAATACATTGAGCAAAAATATATTTCCAGCAATTAGATAAGGATGGAAAGTATTCTATTGAATAAATTTTAAAATACAACATTCGCTATGATTTTAAATTATGAAAAAAATTTAAAGAAATTTAATTGAGATATATAAATTGAAAGAAACCTAATAATTTTTCATCTCTGTAAATGACCGTAAATAATAAATTTTGAGTTGAATCATGAAACTAAGACTATTTGATTAAAAAATTATTAATTCAGTGAAAGTGCTTTTCTAGCTAGTCGAAAAATGTCACAAAATAATTTGCTATTAGGAAAACAGGATATTTTACTTAGAAAAGTATAATATGTATGTGAACAATGAAGTAAGTAATTTGAAAACGAAATATTATAAATGCTCCTATGATCAAACGATCAACAAGAGTAAATCAACTGTATATTAATCTGATAGTATTTGGTCCTAAGTATATTATAATTAAATTTGTAAAAATTTTTAAAAATATCTAAGTCTTATAAAACTTTTAGTATACAGATGTAAATTATTTTAAAATAGATAACGTAAAACAATCAAAACATAAGACATTTATTTAATTCAGATGAAGTTTTAATATTTTATATTATCTCCACAGTTCTTAACAAAACCTGCAATTCGATTTGGCATTGATTTCACAAGTTTCTTGAGAAATTATTGAGGGTAATATCCCATTCCCATAAATATTATAATTTTATTTCTACAACGTTTATGGGTTCCGGTTTGCCTACTCTAACTTTAATATTTTCGTATAAATGCTCAATAATATTGAGATCAGATGACTGTGAAGGCAAATCTTATGTTTAATTTTATTATCAACCAACCATTTCTTGGCAATTGCAGCTGTATGTTTCGGATCGTTTTCTTGCTGGAAGACAAATCGACGTTTGAGTTAGGCTTTACGAGGTGATTGAGACAAATTCGCGACCAAAATATTATTGCAAACTTCCTTGGTCATAAAGCCATATATGAATTGAAGATTACCCATTCCATTCTCAGAAATTGATCTCAAACTGAAATACAAGTACCTCCATGTTTAACTGTTGATCGATTGCATTGTGGTATTAATTTCCCCCTTCCTTTTGCCACCTCCTAATGATTCCGTCAGACCCAAATTGATTAAGTCTTGTCTCATCGTACCACAGAACTGCTTTCCATTGTTTTAATGTCTATTTGGAATATTTTTTCGTGTACAGGTATTTCCTCTTTTAATCGAACTGCTATCAATGGTTTCCGTTTGGCTATTCTACTTGATACATCTGCCTCCTTAAGCCTTCTTAAAGTAATTGAGCATACTATCTGATATATTCAATTGTCCAGTAAAAAAACAACAACATTTATATTATATGTATATTATTTATATATATAGAAAACAATATGTTGTTAATATTTGCTATATCCTCCAGCTGCAACGTAAAGTCTTCCCTCCATAGAATCTACAAGACTGTATCGGTAATTCTCTTCTCACATGATACCGGTCCACAAATCCTGACACTTGCCGAACAGGGCATCAGATGTAGTCGACTTTAAGTTGGTGTTTCATGAGCCCCCACACCATGTAGTGACAAGAACTTTAGTTTGGACAATGGATAACAAACTGTTGTCTATTATTCATCTGAAACATTGATTCATCACTGAAGATGATTGCAGACAGTGTCAAATCAAGAAATTAAGCTAAACTAATACTCTAGCTGAATTATAAAGCAAAAAACACTTACATGGCTTAACAAAATGAATTACAAAACTTTAAATTAGTATTGACAACTATAATAATCTGAAATATATAAACAAATTTATTTAATTGAAAAAGTGTTGAAATTTTGTACTGGGCAATTTAATGTATCATATATATTGAGTTCTAACTGAGACAATAATTCTCCTTTTAATTTATGTACAGATAACCGTCTATTAATAAGAATCCTCATCACAATGATTCAATCTTCTCTCTCTGGCGTGCACCGCATGTTCCAATTTTTGCATAATTCATGATGGAATTGATTGTAGAAAACAAAGATTAATTTTATCTGTAATATTTTTCAACGGTATTCTATTTTCTTTGAAAAATACAAATTTATCGCAAATTTCCTGTGATATTAGCTTACCCATCATTTCGCAGATGTCACAAAATAATAATAATTCTAAAATTTTAAAATATATAATTAAATAATAAAAAAACAATAATTTTATTAAATTTCTTTATAATTTATTAAAAATAAAATGAACTAACAATAATCTGTGAAAAATTTGAATTGAATATGTAGCACTGTAACTCTAAATTTCTATCTGTTGTTGAAGTGATGTATTCTGGTCCAGGATCACTAAAACACGGACCGCTATGCCAGTTGCAGTCATTATTTGGAAACCGAAAACTCATTCTTCCGTCAACTGATAATTAAGGTTATATCAAAATCAGGGTGGATTTAAAGTTGAAGATAAAACTCGAATAAATAGTTGAAAAAAATGTCCCAAAAAAAAAATATTTTTATTGTTTTTTGTAAAAATCTATTTATATTCATTAAAATTTTGGAAAACGTAATAAATGATGTAAAAATTTGAAAAAATTATTTAAATTTGAAGTAGTCTAGAGTCAATTTTGCATATTTCACATTTTTCATTTTTAAAATTTAATATAATTATTAATATTATTATTATTAAATTTTATAAATAATATTTTTTAAATATATAAAATTAAGGACTTGGTTACAGATTGATTTGCCATGATAAAAGTCAAGTTTTTTTCACAATTTTTTGTTAATTAATTAAAAATATTAAAAATATTTTTCTGCTAAGTAACTGTTAAATACATTGTTTTAATCATCGTTGTTAATTTAATACATTGTTGATCATCATACAAAAGCGAAATAACAAAAAATAAAATTTACGTTTTGCAGTTTCAACTTTATTTATATAAAAAATGTAAATTATATTTAAATTTTAATCAAAGATTTAAAATAACTTAAATAAATTCATTTTAAAACTTATTTTGCTTACATTGTATATTTAATATTTATTAATTAATACATCACAATTATTATTGATATTTTTTCAAATACATCGGTTACTATTAAGATATAATATTAATTTTAAGATATATGAATTCAAAATTTTATTTTATTAAGAACTGACACCCCCGACCGTTATCATATTAATAATAGCTGTGATACATATGTTAATTTTTCATAAATTTAATTTTAAATTCCCCTTGAATTCAAAACCGAAATAGGTACAAAGGCAAAATTAAAGTTATTATGTTTTTTGTTTCATACATCAAGCTTGAGTCTCATGAATGGTTTTTTTCAAAAGAAAAACCCAGTAAAATATTTCGTTCGAAGACATATCATCTGAAATATTACATGTGTTTCGGGATACAATGTTTTTTATAATCCAGGTCGATGTTACACCGAAAATCATTATATCGAACTAGTACTGTGAACTTGTTAGTGCTGTGAGAAAGTCGAAGAATCTAAGGGTCTATCTTATCCATGACAACGCTTCTAGTTACAATTAAACACATGTATGAAATCACTGGAAAAGGCTTCGAACTGGTTTCACACCCACCGTTATAGTCTTTATTTGATATCTAGTAATTTCTTCTTGATTAATACCTTTCAAAGAAAATCTCATAAGACTAATTCAAGATTTTCTCAATGAAAATGATGTATCTTTTTTCGAAAGTGGTACATTTTCATTAGTAAATCGGTGGACGAAGGGCCTAAGAGTAGAAAGCGTTTGCACAGAAAAATGATTCAGTACATTCACCTGCATAGCTCATTTTTTGAAAATAAAAGTTTCATCTTAGTATCATTTATATTTCTGTAAGAGTCTAAGGACCTATTGTCCTCACCACACGGTTAGTAATTTGGAGTAATTTTTAATATATTTGAAATAAATCAATTTAAAATATTGAAAATAAGAAAATGAAAAATTAATTAAATCAATAAATGAATAAATTCGATATTAATAATTGAAAAGTATTTCCCTTTCACTGTTTGATTTCTTCATTTCGTTGTATATATTTTTATTTATTCCTCTTTAACTTAATCAGAATAATTGCTTTTGTTTCTTGCATCTTGTATTTTTACTTTTTTATTATGTTTTTATAATTTTGCTCGTAGACCGGATTTTTCTTCGCAGAATAATACACATTTGTTTTTAAATATGTTTGAAAATAATAATTTTTCATATTAATTAAATATTTTAAAAAGTATTAGACATTCAGCTGCACTTCATCTTTGAATGTAAATTTTTAATGTTTTTCAAATAATATTGATTTGTATATCGTAAAACGTTGATACATTATTATCCAGAGTAACGTTCTGTATAAATATATAAAGCCTGAAAATAGACTTTTTATTATTATTAGGTGTATGTATAAGTATTAAACCATGTTTTCAATCATTGTTTAAATAAATCAACAAATAATCAAAATATCCCGTTAATTTAAATTTCGAGAATTTATATTTTATATTTATTGAAAAAATAAATATTTCACGTTAACTGTTATAGAATATTAAAAAATTTAGATTTAGAAACGAGTGACCGAAATATATACTATTGCCCTGAAATTAGATATGAATTTCAACAAGAAAAAAGTGCTCTTGCAGCAACTCAATCCATATTCTCTGTTCTAGGAGAGAAGGCCATTTCGTATATTACATATAAATATTGGAATTAAAATTAAATTAAAAAATTAATTAAAATTAGATATTGGATTTAAAGACAGAAATTTTGATGTAAAAAATCTATCACGAACCGGGGCTCCACGAATATAGCACCCTGAGAGATTAGAAGAACTACTTTGTGAGAATACTGTCCAAACACAAGAAGAACTTGCAATACAGCTTTGAGTGGCCCAAGTAGCTGTTAGCAGACAGTTACATTCATTAGGAAAAATTCAGAAGATCGGAAAGTGGGTGCCACATGAACTCTCAGAAATCAACATTTCATATCATTTAACAACATGCTCGACGTTTCTTGTATAAAATTGTATCCATTGACTTTCCGATTCCTTAACTCATCTTCAATTTATGCTACTGTTTTATGAAAATATAAGAAGACTTATGGAAATTGAACTTCAGGGACAGGGAAGGTATGTCAATACAATGAACATAGCACAAGATAATTAATATGTTGGACCCACTAGAGGAATGGAGGATGAAGATATGACAGAGAGACTCAACCACATAGGCCACTAAAATGGCTCGGCCTCGACAGAAATGGAGGTAGTCGGAGAGGTCTATTAAACAGAAATGTTTACTCCCGTACGTTAGCGGATGAAGAAGAAGAGGAAATGGAGAAAACGGAAGATGAGGAAACGGATATGCGTTGGCAGATGGTAGGAATGTGGAAGAGAGGTTGGGTATAAACAAGGCGGAATATATTCATGAGGAAAAAACTATCAGATTTTTGAAGAAAAAATCTCCAGATAAGGAACAAAGAGAAGAGCATGCTGAAGATCAAAGACTGATGACAATTGAAGAATACCAACAAGAGGGAATATCATTTGATAAAATGCAAGGAAAGTCAAGTGTAACATTGACAATACAAGATAAAAATATTAAATGCCTGCTAGACACTGGAACGAGAGTAAATGTTATAATATGAAGACATTGGAAGAACTGGGAGGTATAAATCTAGTTAGATGTAATGAAAATTTACGGTGTACGAAAGATAGCAAAATTAAGGTGAAAGGAACAATAGAAAGAGAAGTACGATTGGGGAATATTAGCAGAATTATAAATTTTATAATTGTAGATAAAATAACACCGAATATCATTAAAGACATAGAGCTGCAGAAAAAAATTAGATTCGAGCTGATCCGAACTACCGTGGAGGATGAAAGCTTTCACATGTTCGATATCGAAGCAAAATTTGCAAGAACGGTTCACAAGGAAGAGAGATTTCGAAAAGCTTTGAGATCTCTAAACGTGACGGAGGGATCTAGACTGGGTGAAGTAATTAGAAAAAGGATGCATTTATGGCAGATAAATGGGATGTCGGGTGCACCAGTCTACTTAAGCATAGAATAGTTACAAGAGGAGACATAATAAATGTTAAGCCATGGATGCAGCCTATTCATATTGAAGGCAAGATTAATGAAGCCATTGAAAATTTATATATGAATAACATCATTAAAAAATGCAACTCGGCCTGGAATACACCACTGATATAAGTGTGGAAGAAAGAAAAGAAGGACATTAGATTTTGTCTAGATTTTCGACGACTAAAGCTGGTAACGGAAAGACAGGCCTTCCCTATTCCGAAATGTTAGACAACTTAATGAAGCCGTTTATTTCAGCTCTATCGACCTTGGACAGGCTTACTATCAGGTGGAATTGAATAAAAATTAGAAGGAGAAGACAGCATTTTCGACGAAAGCAGGACAGTTTTGTTCAATCGCATGTCGTTCGGAATCGCTGCAGCACCAGGTACATTCCAAGAATTGATGACAAAAATCCTTGGCGGCATAAGAGGAGCTGTCGTGTATCTAGATGACATTCTAATGCACTCTGAAGGCTTAAATGAAGTGCTGATGAGAATCGAATCAACAGGACCCGTAAAAAGCTCTTATCAATTTACTATTTTTGCAATCATTTCAAGCACTATCTTTATGATAAAAGATTCATATTAAGGACAGATCAGAAAGTCATTACATTCATGATCACGTCAAAAAAACCGATCACTCCACAATTCCAGACTTGGATAAATTATTTAAGCGGCTTAGACATGCAACTAGAATACCGACAAGGAGCCAGTCATTTGAATAAAGGCGCTATGTCAACGTTAAAATGTGGAATATTTTCACATTGCCAAATGGTGCACGAAGAGGCAAAAACCGAAAAAATAAAGATACAGGTACTCACAATAACGACAAACGAAGATCATAAATGGCAGCATGACAGCAATGAAATCAGACAAATAAAGGAAAGAGTTGCAAAAGGACAAGATACAAGATTTATCATAATTAATAACGTCGTCCGTACTAGGAACGGACGAATATGGATACCAAGGGATAGATGTGAAGAAATGATCGAAGAGATACATAAACAACTGTGTCATGCTGGAATAGAAAAGACGTTGAGATATCTACAAGACAGATGCGAAATGGACGAGATGAGTACTAGAGTGAGAACATATGTTTAGATTTACGGAGTGTGTCTAAAGACCAAATCAGTGACGACAGCCATGAAAGAAGAAACAATAAGACCATCTTCAAGGAAACCTTTCGAGAAGATATTCGCCGACATATGTGGTCCACTGAAAGAAACGCAGTGTTGGAAGAAGTAAATAGACGGAATTATTGATCAATTTAGCAGATACTTTTCTCTAACAGCGGTGACTAGACAGGATGGAGATACAATATGGTATACAATTAGAGATAAATGGATACTACGTTTTGGAGCACCAAAAGAAATCCACGTGGATTGTGGCAGGTCATTTGAATCAAGAAAGATCAAGAACTCGCTCCAAAAAGCCGGAATTGGAATCTTCATGTCCAGCCCGTATTACCACCAAGCCAATGGAGTAATAGAAAGATAATTTCGTACGGTTCGTAAATTCTTAAACTCAACAATGAAAGAAAGAAAAGTAACCGATTGGGATAGTTTGTATTAAATGCTACAGTGCAGAAGGTAATCGAAGTCAGTCCAGCCGAGATCGTGTTTGAAAGAAGAATCAATAGAGACAGTTGAATCAGAGAAGCAGAGACAGAGGAGACAACGGGAATCGAAAGAAGTCAGGGGAGAACAAGAAGAAAATTTCCCATCAATGACGAAGTACTGGTCAAGATCGAAAATAGAACAAAAGACAGTGACAGATTCGAAGGTCCATTCCAGTTCATAAGAAAGATACACGATCGGAGATACGAACTACGAATTCGAAAAGGAAAAGTAATTCAAAGAAATGTGGAAAAGATTACGAAGTTTCTTAAAGGAGGGGGATGTGAGGATTATTAATAATATTTTTAAAAAATCAATTCGAAATCATTTCTTGTTTAAATAATACGGTTGTCGGCAGATAAGTTGTTTTGAAATACATTTCGAAAGCGTGTTTATTTTTTATGATTTCAGACATCAAAAATGAAATAGCCGTAGCTAATATGATTGATGATAATAAAGATAATATCCATAATATGCATGTATGTTTGAAACGAATTCATACTGAAAAGACATTATGATACGTTTATATGTATAAACATCCATGGAATAATTCCTTAAATTTTTGTCCCATGTTTAACTAAAATCCTGTATAATAATAAAATAGTGAAAAACATTTTTTATTTAATTTTTTCATTTCTCTATATATGTATAAATAAAAAATTCTTGACAAAAAATATTTATCTTTATAATAATAATGTGTAAAAATAAATATAGTTAAAAAAAGATTATTATTAAAACAAATGTATTAGATACAAATCTGGTTGAATACTGATTTTCACGTTGTATAAAAGCGGAATTATTTTATTTGTTCTTAATATTAATTTTACAATAATATTATTATTATTTACAACATTATTCTTAAGTCTATTGTTTTAGAATTTTCTATTGGCATATTAAAACAAATAATATAAAATAAAAAATCACAAAAACAAGATACAGCAAACCTTTATAATAAATGGTCTTTTAGATAGTCGAAACAACACCCAGTTTATAATTACATATATTCAAATAAAACTAGACATCACGGGCAAAAATTATTGATGAGTTCTTCTTAATAAAATATTATTTTAAACAATTATAATTGGATCTGTAATTATTCCAAGCTACAATTTTTTTTCAGAATTGGTTTCCAGAAATCACTTTTTCAAATTTTTGCTTTATTTTTTAAATTTCTTACACTTTTCTTTATATAGTGGTGTGAATAATTTTTTAATTTAATATATTCAATTTTTAAATATTTTATGCTTTCTCTGCAATATTTATTTAGTTATAATTTAATCATGAACTCTAAAAACTAAAAGACCTAAATTAGGTTCTCCTAATATATCCTCCTTATTCTTCCGATCTGGAGCCATCAGACTATTAGCTCATTACATCATTAAAGGTATCAAAAATCATGTAAATGCTTTTTTCGATAACTAACCAATCGACTTCTACAAAAAAGCCATTCAAATGTTGCCAGATCGTTTGAGACAGGTAATTAAAAATGACAGGAATTATATAATTGACTTATTGGTTTTGTTAATAAATTGTTTTCGTTATTATTTGACTTTATTCATTCAATAATATATTTGTCTTAAATACCTTAAATAACCATATCACCAGAGGAAAACAAGTATTATTATTTGAGAATTAAAAATTATTTTGAGGTTTATATTTAATAATTATGGTACAAGTTGGAAGGTATATTTTGATAATAATTTATGAGTGATTTTGTGAAAAATTTTAAATATTTACTTCGTTCATATTGGGAATGAGCCCAAAAGTGACAAGTTTAATCTTTGAACAATATTATGAAATTCATAAATAATTAAAATTTTGTAATTTCTAAGTAAAATTACAAAATAAATTAAACAGTGCAATATTATTTCATTAATTTTTTAATTTATTAAAGCTTTTACATTACTGTGTTTATTGATTTTATTAATATAATTAATAGCTGAAATAAAAATTATTTTTTAATAATTCCATTTTAAATCAGGATATATTTTATTAAAATTAATTAAATATTTATTTAAATTATTTATTTATGAAATATTTCTTTTTTTAATTAAATACAAGTTGTCCTACATCATAAACACAATGATATGATGCATAAAAAGGGGTGATTTAAATAAAAAGATCGATCTTTAAACGATTCACCTAAACTATGGACGATATCCATCTGAAGTCTCTTAGTAAATGTTAAATGTTCGACAGATTAATGAGAGTTTTTCTGACATTTTCCTCTTTTTTCACAACGAGGTTTTCAAAGTAAATGTGAAAACATTTATCAGAATTCATTTAAAAACTGATTTACTACTTGTCCTGTTATTAACAAAGATTCAGTGTTAATTTGCAAGAGGAAAGACACCAGCTGCTGCGGACCTCCTAATAAATCACGGAGAGAGAGAGTGAGACTGTAATGCGTCGTCGATAGAGAGAGAGGGAAGGGCTATTTGTACTACTGGCTCATTGACGTAATAGTAATAATGATAAATAATAATTATATTAATATTGTAAAAATTAATCAAATATTGTTAATTAAAATTCCCATTGTGTCTGACTTATTCTGTTCGATAGTCAGGTATTTAACATAAAATAATATTACAAAGAAAAATATGAGCTTTGCCTTTAAAATAATTTTTAATTTACTTTTGAATCAATTCCGAGTAATAAATTTTTTATGACATTTTTTTATTATTGTGGCTATTTGTTCTGAAAGATCAATGGTGGCTTTCATTGTCTCGTTCTCTGGCGAACGTTTTCCAGGTTATTTTTGGTTTTGGAATGTAAAATTTTGTTAATGTTATATTCATGATGGCTTTATCAATTAGAGGACAGCCAGGAAAACATTTATTATGAAAGATCGAAATTCAAGGACAATTCTGGAACCAGATTAAAGAATTTTATTTTAGTTATTTTCAATATGGCTTTAGTATTAAAACATTAAAAGTCTTTTATTCATTATTTATTATTATATACCAGGTGTAGTATAATATCATTCAACTAATAACCAATGCAGAGACTTATTATTATTATTCGTTAATGAAATAACTTTTTTATGACCTGAATTAGTATTCATACATTCATTTCTTAAAAGAGGAACACAGAGAATTTTTCTCATTCTTCCTTGATTGACATTATGTTAATTACCAAAAGGCATCAACTAATCCTTTAATGTTTCAAGTCAGTTTCAAACTTCAATAAAAGTCTACAATATCGTTTTATTTATTTTATTTTAAATGAACTGGTTCACAGTTTCCTTGAATTTTATCGTTGAACAAAAAATATATTTAAACTGTTTAAATTTGTTCTGTTTCGCTTCTTTCTCCAAGGTTCGACGAGAAATCTTTTCAAACAGATCTACATCAATATAACTAGATTTGAAGTTTCACTATTTTTTACTTGGTTCCATTCTTTCTGTACACAAAATAACAAACGAATCCGCAATTATTAATAATTAAATTATTGTCGAGTCATAATATCATCATATTAAATTGCATACAAATATGTTACTATAACGACAGATTATTAAAAGCGTAATATTAATCATTAAAATGATTAGTCTCAAGACTTTCTGGGCGATCTAAGTATTTTAGATTCATTGTGGCATTTCAGCATTTTTACTATTCCTAAGCATATTACCCTACGTAATGTGATGTTGCAAAGTCTGTCCCAACTTTAATATATCATAAGAAATTAAAATAGACTTTATTATTGAAATAAAAATAAATATATACGATGATAAATCTCGTACAATATTCCTCTCAAAATGGTTATCTCTGGTATTAACACAGGATCAATCATCAATGGCTGCTTTAACTAGATTAAAATATAACCTTTTGAAATTCGTTTGACGTTTAGAGTGAACGTTTTCAAAAAAGTAATCATATCTTGTAATCTTAAGGATCTAGGTCTGGGATCTAGGACACTTGTTGTGGATTAATGAAAGCATTAATCAGTATACTTATGATCTGATTCAGAGTTCCGTTGACTCCCAATGTTCATTTTTAATTATTATTGAATCTATATGTTGGACTTATGATACCTTATCTATCTATGACAGATACAATGACTGAATGATAGTTTCTTTCTGGGAATTTCTTCAGTCATTCTGCTTATTCGATTATTGATCATTGTGAACTATTTCTAATCAGAAAAAAAGATTGGCGATGCTTACGGCTGCATATGCCACTTCGATTTTCATTTTTCACTTTAACCAGGCATAGATTGAAACGATGGTATTTTCTTCATCAATATGCACGAAGGTCTAGATCATCAGTGCTTACCTTTTTAACGAATCTTTCGATGTATTTTCATAAACATTTGTTTTCGGACTGGATTTCGGGAATTATCTGTTAAATGACGGCTGATATCTTCATATAATATGGGCAACCTATGTGAGGCTTTTCATTTGTAACACGCTTATCTTTGATTTCTCAGTCCTTATTTAATGTAAAACTCATTCAATATTTTTTAGGTCCAGCATCAAAAAGGTCAAAATAAATGTCATACAATTTTAGTGTATGAATTATTTAGAGAAAAATTCGAAACAGTACTAATCACAAGACTATCTATACACCAATCAGGATATTTTAGTATATTCTATAATTTATCAAAATCAAGGTTTGAAAGTATTCTTCATTTAATATTAAGAAGAATATTTTGATTAGAAAAATGATTTATATTAAACTATTATTATTTATTTTTATAATATATAATATTCCACCAATATGCTACAGTTCTGTGTTCTCCGCACAGCATGGGTGCAGCATCCAGCTTCAAGCATGCCAACAATTCGTCCTTTTCAAAATTGTTAAGCTCACAGCAAGCAATGTTAGCCATTTTATACTATAAGAGAAATCCACGTGCTTATAAAATTCATATATTACCTATATATAAATAATGTTGATGTCCGGGGTAATAAAAATTCAGTATAACTATCAAATGAAGGTTTTTATTAATCTTTTGCAAGGTGGAGGGATAATTTTGGCACACAGTTTATATTCATTAAGCTAAGCTTAATATTAAATGAGAGGTTACGATAAGAACAGTCACTTTAAATGCAATGTTTCCAAGGGAAATAATGTACACGATTTAAATTTATTTCACCAAAAATAAATTTTATAAAATATTCTAATCAAAATATATTTGGTTCTTTTTGTCTTATAAATAAACTCAGTTTTCTTAGATTACTACTTTAGTAACTTATACAAATTATAATATAATTATAATCAATAATAATAGGCTAATTTCTGTAAAACTCATGAACCAAGAAATTGTAGTTTGATAATGAGAAACCATAAAACTAATATCTTAAGGAAAAACCAAGAGTGTTATTATATCAAGAGTGAATTACTATAGCCCTTTATATGGCAGCTCTATAAACTCTGCTATAGACATTAATGATGAACAATAGCTAGCTCATCAAGAACACAAAAAAGCTAAAAATACACATGAAACCTGGATAAAATGTATATTTCAATAAATTTACATTTACTGTGCTCATTTATAAATTCCTCATAAGCTTCATAATAACTCAATGAAATTAAAATGATAAATTAAGTAGAAATAATAATAATATATTTAATAAAAGAATATTCTAAATTCTTCTTAAAAATGTCTATCTTCACTTTCCGTGGCTTAATCAACTGGTTTGATTTAACTTTTACAGAGGTTTGCAATTTTCCCTAACATCGACAATTTCGTTGAACAAATCAATTCATGTTGAAACAGAAATATTTATTATACTTTTTCACTTATGAGATGAAAGCAGCTCGGCCCACTTATGGAAAATATAAAAATAATATAATATCTTCTATTAATTGATCTCATTTAACTAACAGAATTCTCTATTACCATTAAAACATAGGAAAGTTTTAATTTAGTTATTAATTATAAACCCCAATGAAATTAAATTACTTTTTTATTTTTAATTATAAATATATTTAAATTTCTTGAATATTTTTCATTTAAATATTATTTTCGTTATTTAGAGTTTTTATTTTGGCTCGGAGTATTTTTTAATATATTCCAACATTTATAATTAGTTCCAAAAATGCACATTTATACATTATTTTAAAAACTAATTCAATATTGCACAATATAATATAATTAAATTTAATAATATTTATATTATTTAAAATATAAGACAGCAGATAAATAAAATATATTTAAATAAAAATTTAAAAAATACAATAAAAAAAATATAAATAAAATTATACAGAGTATATATCTAAACAAATATAAAACAAAATTAATACATTTAAATGAAAAAAACATTTAAATAAAAATAAAAAAAATAAAATTCATTTAAATAAAAAATAAAATATATTTATCCTAAAATTATCTTATAAAATTGATCTTTACATTAGGATTAATTAAACTAATAAATCACACAGAACCGACAAGTATTAATTAAACTTTGGATTTTTGTAAAAAAAACTATTATATATAAAAATAAATTCGTCTAAACTTTGTCTATAAATCATAATTATTGGAGTTCCATCGTATTTAGTATAGACAAATATGACAAAATCCAACATTTATGAAATAAAATTAACACAAGTCATTTTCCTTTGATTTAGTGGAAGAGATTGGAAATATATTTCATTATTAAATAAAACAAGAAAACCATGATTAATGGAAACCAATGAACGATAGAATTTCTTTTATTGTTCGTCGTATTGTAAACATTTATTGTTATCTTAAAACATAATAAAATATAATAACTTTTTCCAGACTCTGGTGATAATCGGAAACAGCCCATCACTTCCGATTTTGTAATGAAACCTTTAATACTATCCTATAATTGTTTATGATAAACTTTGATATGATATTATTTTTTCTTCCTTGTTTATATGATTTAAATTGAATTTATAAAATAATAATAATAATAATTCATAGAATGAAATTTAAATTATTCGTTACACAAAATGCGTATTCATATTCCGGTATACAAAATAAAATCAATTTTTATTTTAAAAATATTATTTGTTTAAATCGTTTCTATTTAAAAATAAAATAAATATTTCATTTCAAATGCACAGTGAAATACAGGTTGAAATATTTTTTATGTCAAATTTCCATCAAGAGATTTATTTCTTTCCATTTTAGACATTTATCTTATTTTAATTAAAGTTTTCAAGTGAAAATTGTCTCAAATTTTAATGATTTGAAATACAGAGTCACTAATATTAGGCTTTGTAGCTTTGTACTAGAATAAGAAGAGCTTTTATATAATTTATTTTTTGAAAACAAAGTTAAATATTTTTTTCGTTAGAGAATAAATTCGTACGATTTTTACAAATGAAATTAGATGTAATATTGTTTGATTTTCGCCAGTAAACCCTGTAACTTTTGGAAACTTGGAATATGTATTACTTGAAAGTGTGTAGGTCATTCATAAGAATTTTGTTGGGTTCGCCTAAAGATGCCCCTCAATATATTTTAGTATGAAAGGAAGCACAAAATGGATAACAATAATAATAATAATAATAATAATAATAATAATAATAATAATAATAATAATAATAATAATAATAATAATAA
>JBBMKC010231278.1:0-11502 GCA_037834085.1 Bipalium vagum | reverse complement strand
TATTCTTAAAAATAAATTATTTTGAAATTACCGCTCTGTTTTATTAGCGGCGGAAATTAATTAAAACACCTAATATTCGTATTTTCAATTTTGTGTGTTTTTTACCAAAAATATTAATAGTAACAAGTTACTCCTGAATAGACATAATAATAATTAAAATTAATTCATAACAAGGTCGAAATTGATGTTTTGGATAAAATAAATCATTTAATACATGATTTTGATTTGGTTAAATTTAAAGACTAAATGATGATAGATTTATACAATTAAGTTTTATAAAATCAAAATTATTATTTATAGATACAATATTTTAGAAAAAATTAAAATTGAAAATAGAATTAAGGGTATAAATAAAAATATCAATAGAAGAATATGATAAGATTTTAAATGAAAATGAAATAAATAAAAAAATAAGTAAAGGTATAAAATCAGATAAAATAATATTTATATGAACAAGAACAAACTGCATTGATATCATTTAATGATAAACGTTCAATTAATAAAAATGGCATTAATATATATCCTCTTTGGAGTCAGATAGAGTGTCCGAATATTAACATATATCAGGGATGTTATATAAACTTATCGATAAATTGAATTATTATTGAAATTATTAGGTAACCAACAAAGTTCGTGCGTTTTTTAAATACCGCATATTATGATAGATTTTATTGATACTTATTGATAATAATTATTTATATTGTTTTATTTCGGTTAGGTAATATTTTTTCTTTCAATTGATTTTAAAAAAAAATTAGAAAAGATTGTTTAAAAAGTTCAATTACTTAGTCAAAATGGCCTCCTAAAAAGCTGCGCTAAAAATATGTAGGGCGTGATGATGTAGATGCTGTAAGTGATCGTGCAGCACAAAAGTGGTTTAAAAAATTTTCATTGGGGGATTTCAGCCTAACCGATGAAGCACGTTCTGGAAGACCAACGGTCATTGATAACAACAATCTTAAAGAAGTGATCGATGCAAATTCCAGTTTAAAGTGCTTAGAGCTTGCAAAAAAGTTCAATGTGAGCGATGAAACCATTCGGGTTCACCTTCACCACCTGGGAAAGAAATGGAAATTAAGCAAATGGGTCCCACATTATTTGTCAGAATCCAACAAAATAAGCCACTTTTCCATTTGTTCAGAAAACTTATTAAGATATAAAAAAGAGTACTTTCTCGATCGATTAATAACCTGCGACGAAAATAGCTTTTATTCAGCAATAATAAGCGATCTCGTAATTGGTTATACTCAACTGCGCAAATACCACATACTCCAAAGAGCCCCTTACATCCAAAAAAAATTTTATTGTGTGATTGGTGGACAGCAGCCGGAATTATTCATTATGAATTCTTGGAAAGTGGTCAAACCATCACCGCTGCAGTCTATTGTGATCAGCTTGAGCGAGTAAAAGCAGCACTTATCCAGATACAACCTTCTTTGATCAATCGAAAGAATGTGCTCTTCTTACAAGATAACGCCAAACCTGATATCGCAAGATTAACCCATGAAAAAATTTCTGAGCTTGGCTGGGAAACATTGCCACATCCACCTTATTCTCCAGATATTTCCCCAAATGATTACCATCTTTTCCTATCTCTGGACAATATAATGAGGCAGCGGCAATTCCAAACTCGTGATGGTGTTATCGATGCGGTCCGCAGTTTTTTTGATTTCAAATCGAAAGATTTTTACAAAACCGGCATACAACATTTAGTGACACGTTGGCAGAATATTATAAAGTGTGGCAGTGATTTTTTCGATGATTGATATTGTTTTTGTATTTTCTAATAAATCATTGTATTTATTGAGCTAAAACCGCACGAACTTTATTGGTTACCTAATATATAATCAGTAAAAAATAAAAATAAATTTTTAAAATATATTATTGATCGATCGGTTCAACATGTTTGCAAATGAAAATCGATGATTTAAAATAGATAATTTAAAAAATTCTCCCAAGAAATTACTAATTAACAAAAAGTTAAGAAAAAATCTCTTAATTAAATTAAATAATAAATATAATCAAATTTATCTTAAGGATTTCGAAAGATCTAATTATATATTATATATAATCATTGGATATTAGATAAATAATAATAATAATTTTATTCATAAATGTTAAGAAGAAATGTGGTATATATTTTTCATGATCAATTTTTGTAAAAACAAATTTCAATTTCACGAAATTTAAGTTTTTTTTTCTCCAAAATGTCTGAAGAATAGTTGAAAAAACTCAGCTTGCATGTATTTCCATCTATCTAATTATCAGAAATAAATTAAACTTTTTGATGGAAACAGTTTTCCAATGATTATTTTTCAGCAGTCTAAAAATTTTTCAAGGAGATAAATTTTTGCAAAAAATCATCAATTACGCGAAATATTTTTTAAAGTGTATTTTCTAAAATTATTTGAAAATTAATTTGCATAAATATTTAATTTATGTTATTCTGGGTGGGATTCCATTCTAACAGAACTGGAAATCTAAAATTCAATTACAATAAGTACTGCAGTTGAAATCTATAATATAAATTATGCATGGATGAAGAATTAATTAAAGCATTACAATTTGTATGAGAATAGACTGCGTTGTCATTTTAATTTATTTAGAACAGTGAAATTATTTTTTCGACAATTTGTAAATTCATTTAACTTAATTATTTATCTTATTATTTAAATTAATTAAGATTTTTAATTTACAATGTTAATGCGAGAGAGCTTAAAATATTATTTTTTTCATATGGCTTATTTCTCACGAGCTGACTTTTCGAGTTTCAGTCAAGTCTGATGTCGCTCGTGAGCTCGTTTGGGTGAAGGAATTCAATACTTACGGTTCGTATACACTTTTCAAGCTTTTCTTTGGAAAAAATGAAACAATTCTTAATAAAAACGAGAAGTTTTAATAATTGATTAAAGCTTAATGTTAAAGCTGGAATTAATTAATTATCAATAATGTATAAAATTCGACTGAAGTTTTAAACAAAAATAAATATTTCTAAAAAAGCTTTTATTTTAAGATTATTGAAAAAGTTATATACATTTTTGAGATTCAGTTTTTATTTTTTATTTATTTAAATTTAATTTAATCCATTTTTTAAAATAAAAAAATTAATCATTATTAAAAAAAAATTTTAAATTATTAATTATCAAATAATCAATATTTTTTTCGAAAAATATATTTCTAAAAATCTAGGCTCTTTTTTCAATATATTTTAGATTTATAAATTTTTTTAAAAAATAAATATAATTAATTTTATTTTGCTGTTTATATAAATCAACGAACAATACAAAGGTGAGCTTTTATAAAATATCGATTAAAATCTCTGCTTTGCAATTTGTCAAAGTTTCGAATTTTCACTCTAAAGTTTACCAATTTAATTTATTGAGACTGAATTATGGATTATTTTTTAAATATTTTGATTATTTTAAATTTTAAGGAAAAAAAGAAATTAATATTTAAAAAATTCACACAAATATTTATATAGAATATGTAGTCAAAGTTCCAGTATTTTAAAACTTTGTTGATAAAATTTTTTGTTTGTCTAATACATAATTAAAAGAAATTCGATTTTTAACTATTAATTTAAAATGAGATAACATTATATTTTGAATTTCAATTTAATTTTAACATTATTTATTATTTATATCTTGTCTTTGCTAAATTTATTTTACCAGTATCAAGTAAGATTATATTTTTTATAAATAATTAGAATCGTACCATAGATCTAGCAATTCATTTTATTTTATATAATCTCTTAAATTTTTTTTTATAATTTATACAATTAAAATTAAAAAAAATAATATTTTCATAAATGTACTTTGAATTATTATTTTATATAAAAATTCTCCAGATATTTTTTGTTTTTCTGTTAATTGTAAATTAATGAGTTTGAATGATTTATTTAACTCTATGTTACACGTTTCTTGATAATAGTGATAATTACGAATATTTATATATTAGTTAGGTGCATTAGTTCTTGCTGTTTTTTTAATAAAAAGAAAAAAATTAAATAGAAAGCCAATATACATGGTCTGCCTACAAAGTAACGAGGCTGGATCAAAAAAGAATATTTATATACAAAAATCATTTATAAATATTTATTTTAAAAAATGGTAAAATATTGTATTTTGTTTATTTGAATAACATTCATAAAAATATTTGTTATTTTTTGAACAAATATTAATTTATTTTAGAATGCTGATATGAGAGATATCATTTTGACTGAGTGGTTACCAAAGGGTAAGACAGTGAATCAGCACTATTACAAAGAAATATTGATAAAATTTAGACGAAAAGTTAGACGAACTCCTGCAACACGGTTTCTTTCTACATCAAGACAGTGCCCCTTCACACACAGAACTCTCTGTAAAGCAGTTTCTGGTTGAAAAAAGAATTACAACACTGGAATATCCTTCATATTTCCCTAATTTATCACCCTCTAATTTTTTTCTTTTCCCAAAAATAAAATCTGTGCTAAAAGGAACTATTTTTGAGTCTGTAGAAGCTGTTAAAAAGAAAACAGGAAAGTTATTAAAACAGTTGTCAGAAAATGAATTCAAAATGCCCTCGACCAGTGGAAAATAAGAATGTTTCGATGTGTGTCTGCCAAAGGAGAATATTTTGAAGGAGATAAATTATAAATACAATGGATTAAATAAATGTTGTAAATAAATATTCTTTTTTAATCCATTACCGTTACTTTATATACAGACCACGTACATTTATTTTTATAAGAAATATCATTCACAATAGCGTCCGCCATTCTTAACAACATTTCCAAATTTTTCTGGCAACAATTGAATTCCCCTATAAAAATCCTTGATCCTTAGATTTGATCCATAAGTCAAGCGAAATTTTGATATTCTCAGTATTTTGAAAGTGCCTTTCTGACATACAATACGATGTATTTTTTTGCCTGTTCAGAATTATTTAATAAATGTAAATGCTTAAAGGTTAATTGATGAGGCAAACCATTTTCTGAATATCTGCTTATATCTAATGGCATGCAATCGTTTCCTATCATAGTTCTTTTGACATTTAGGACTTCCTCAATTGTTTTGCTTACTTGGCATCAATCTTTGATCACAAATTTTTCCAAATCTACATTTTGAATGTGTTTTGCTTGACCCGAACGTGGTTCTTCTCAAAATCCCAGTCACTCGATTTAATTTCCGGAACCAATCTCGGCAACACGTTTCGAATTGAGTATGGTTCCATTATCTTCCGAAAGCATTCTACGACTTTCTGCAGCAATTTTTTAGATTATAACAAAAAAGTAGCGCTTCCCAAAAATGTGCTTCATATAGGATAAAAATTCTCATATTTATTGGCTTGATTCAGGATTGCTCTACCAATAAACTGAATGACACATCATTAATTTTAATTATTAATGTCAATGTATAACAAATCTTAACTTTAGATTCAAATTATTGCAATATTTAATAATAAAATGGTTAATTTAAAAAAACTGCTAGAACTAATGCACCTACCTAATATAATCGATATTAAAAAAATACATAGTCTCTATAAATGTATGTCACCGTTTCATCGTATTCAAAATAATTGAAAAGGTATTGTACCATAAAAATATTGGTTTTTGTTATTAAAACTTAAATTAAACATTTTTTATGTATGGGAAGATATGAAATAGTTTATTTTTGTTTTAAAATTCTCTTAACATTTTAAATATAATAGTAAGAATATTTTTAATAATATCTGTTTAGCCCCAAATATGATCTTAAAATATGAGATTTTAGTAATTTTACGACATTATTGAAAAAAAAATCGTCAACGTTTTTTTTTTACAAAAGAACAGCTGGTTCATCTTTTTCTTATTCAACGTCAATCCAATTGCAAAAGGGAGACCGTTTGATGAAGATAATTTGAAAGAATCTGCTGAGTCATATCGTCAATTAGCCACTGAAGTTGGTTCTTTAAAGTCCACCACTCAACGATATCTTCATTCTATTGGGAAAAAATATAAAGGTCTTTGATTCGACTATTGTCGGAAAGTCAGATCAATAGAGGACTTAAAATTTGTAAGTCACTGAAAAATCCATTGGACGACTGTTTCTTTAAAAGGATTGTTGACATGGTTGAACAATGGGTCTTATTTAATAACCAAACAGAAAATATCAATGGTTATCTACAAAAAAAATACATTGATTTTGGTAAAAGATCATGTTTGTTTTTGAAACTACAATGGAATTCTCTTCTTTGAAATTCTGCCAGATTATATTTGTTTAAACTCAGACATTTTTTCGACGAACTTGGCTGTGACATAACTATTTTTGGTAAACTACGTATCAGTAAATATTGTCCATAGCAATTTGAAATATTGCACTGTCCTGTTGAAACCACATATCAACCACATCCATATGACTAATTTCATATAATTAAAAGAAGTTGGTAATCAGGTGACTCGATATTGATTTTCTTTAATATAATAAAACAATATTACTAAAGCAAATTAATTAAAAGTACAATATAATTATAATAATATTAATAAAGTGAATTTATATGAACTTTAAAGCACTCATCTAACAGCAGCTATAAGAAATATATCCATTAAACAGAAAAAATGAATATACTAATGACATTTGATATTATATTATCAAAAATCCCACAATTACGTTATTAAAATTTATCTCAATCTTAGGTAAACTAAAGATATAACCGCTTCCCGCAAAACTGAACGGAATGAACAAAAATGCCTTTTTGACAATCAATTTAACTACGCATGACAGGAATTTACAATTACCTCGGCTTTGGTTAATTTTGACCACCCTGCTGAATAAATTGCATTTTTTATTGCCAGAAATACTTTAGATCTTAAAATGAAAAGAAACCCGAAGTTTTCTGATTTTTGCCTGTTTGCTTGGATTCACTTAATTCTAAATTTGATTACATTCAAAAGCACAAGCTTCCTCTCTTTTCTTTCATCTTGATATTTTTTAATTAAATAACTATTGGGAAGAATAGTATAACAACTATGATAACATAATACGAGATAAGTGGGATCATGGTGATATAATGAAAATAATTAATTAAATATTTTATTGTTCTATCACAATATGAAGTGACAATTTCCAAATGCTAATCAGAAAAAAGAGAAATATTTATTTTGGATTTGAAAAATGAATAATTGTCTGAAAAATAATTCATTCGTAAAAAAGAAAATTTTTCGTAGAGAATATTGGACGAGAAACCTTTTTTTTATATAGGAAGTTATATTAAATTAAATATAATTTTACAAAAATATGGAGACAAATTGTTGAGACTAATTTTCTTGAGACAATTCTAAAATTTTGTTGAGATTTAGAGTTATTTTATTATGTTTTTTAAAGTCATAAATTAACTTAGTATACGTAGCTGGTAATATTCAATATTTTGTGATTTTTATTCGATATTATATTCAAGATTGATGTTATTGTTTATGACGGAGAATATCCAGAAATGTATTAGTTGGTTGTGAATATTTTTCTTTATGATTATAAAATTAAAAATGAATACAAAATTATTTTATTTATATTTTTTGATCATATTTCATTTTTTGTATAAAATTCTCACATTATATTAATTATGATAATTAAATAAATGTAGTAATAATTATGCCCCGAAAAACAACCGGCAATTTTGCAAGACCCATTTCAATTGCACTTACTTGATGTTAAATTATTTGCTTAAAAATAAAAATAGACTTAATTATTAGATCGATTTTTAATCGATTATTTGTTTAATTAATATGGTTGTTAGATACATTTTTAAATATCAAAATATGAATGCAGATAAGACACATTAGACTCTGCCTAATGTATGAATTTGAAGGATAAAATCAAATTATTTTCTTAATAAATGGTATTGTGAAATTTGTCTAAAATATATCACTAAAAAAATAAGTCATCGTGAAAGTACGATAAATTATGAAAAAATAAACAACAAAAAAACAACAAAAAAACAACAAAAAAACAACAACAACAAACAAAAAACGAGAACAAATAAAGCTATACCACTTTATTTATTTATATAATACTTATATATTATTATACTCCACAACCATAAGTACATTAAACTATATAAAAATATAACCAATAAAATAGAGACAAAAAATGAAATTCAAATGTGAAATCTGTGAAAAACATTTTCAAATCAAAACTAGATTAATAAGTCATTTAAAATCAAAGTCATAATGAACAATTAAAAAATATGAAGAACTTTATACAAAATATTTATTTAAGCAACTTTCAAAATATTAAACTGATGATCTTGATTATAATAATGAAATCTTTCATGATGAATTTAAAAAAATGATTACAATATTGAAAAATTTAAGGATAGTAAATTTGAATTAAAAAAGAAACTAATAACAAAAAAATCATAATTTTAAAAAAAGAATTAATGAAAATATTAGAAAAATATTTTAAAGTCATCAGTAAATTTAAATATCAGATATTAATACAATGTAATTATGAAAGAGATACAACTAAACATGAAATATTAAACGAATATAACCATATACCACAGAAATTAGTTTATTCTTATAATTATGTTAAAGGAGAAAACTTAAATGAAGTAAATGAATTATTATTAATAGAAGAATTCCTCTGAAAAATAGTTTTGATCTAGTTTTAAAATATCCAAAAATTTCAGATGAAGACTATCAAATATTTTTGAAGATTACAGAAACTTTAGGAACCTAAAAGAATATACTTTACATTAAATGAAATTAGATGTTTTAATTTAGCTGATTTTATGGAAAAATTTTTAGAGTATTATTATATAGATTTATTTTATTTTGATCCAGGAGTTGTGGATTTAAATTTAGTAAAGTAAAATTAAAATATTATACAGAAAAAACATGATTATTTATTATTAAAAGAGCAAGGAATAAGATAATAATATTAACAATTAAAGGAATTTCAGATTTGATGTGTTTTAATCTGAGTTCATCTTTTATCAAAACTTTGAAAGGCATTTAAAAATCTTCAGCTTTATCAATTAAATTAAAAATTGAAGTTGTATTTATTCCATATTTACATAAAAATTTTGAAAAAGAACTTGATTTTATAATTTTAAATTTTATAATTACTTTTTCTAAAGGATCAGTATAGAAAATTTCATTGTTTTTATAATTTTAATTTTATTCGATATTTATTAATTATTTCCTTAGTTCTGTTCTATCTGATTTATCTAATTTTTTATATTTTAAACTATTTATCATGGCATTCCTTAATCCTTTACCAAAATATGGATCAACATATAAACCAGTTCTTTGCTAGTTTTTAGATTAACAGACGTAACATATTTTCTTAGCACTCCTTCCGAATATGCGAAATTGCAACAAGATTATTGTGATCCCACAGCTTTTATTTGTTTTGGTTGAGCGTGTAACTTTAGGTTTTCTTATATTTTCTTTTTCATTGATACTCTGTATTTTCGATTTAAAATCACTGTCAAAATACCGATCTCTCAAATTCTCAAATACTTACCTTTTCCCCATTGAAAACGAATTCGTTTTGGAATTAATGTCGATTTTGTTTCCATAATTTTGATTTTTAATCGAAGAAATGTTTATACTGCTTGGATTTCCCCATAATGACAATCACAAATTGTTTCCATGAAATTTAATCTTTTTTATGGTTTATTTTAGAAAGATGTTTACAAAAGTCGACCTACTTATCTATCATAAATAAGCAGCCAGGATTGCCACAATAATAAATTTTCTTCATTCCTCTCTTCATTCTGAACCATAATATTATTTGGAATATCTAATGAGCATATATTGCATATATTTTTATTTGTTGAAGCTATAAATTGAATTTCATCTATAAAAGTTTTCATTATAATATTGTAACTAAATTAAAAAATTATAAAGGTATTAAAGTTTAAGAAATAAAAGAAGTCACTAAAAATTTTCTGAAAACTGATTCAATATTTATTTTAAATCATCATTTTTATCAAAATTTTTAAAATTTAATTATGCTCTTAGTGACAATTGATTATTTTGAAAAATTAAAACAAACCTCATTTTGGAGGTACGAGAACGGTAAAAAATCCGTGATATTTGCAAATTTATAGTTGTAAATTAAATAAAAAAATGAAAATTGTATTTCGTTATTTAATAAAAAAATATATTTAATACAATTTGTTTTAATAATATTTATATATTGCAGAAAAATTTGAATTTATTATGATTGATCAAAAAGATGTTTTCGTGCCTTTAATATGTGTACTGATTTTGTACAATTACAGGCCTACAAGATGATACAGGGTACACTGGGTGATTTCTTTAAGAAATAAAATATTTGTTTTATGAATTAGTTTTATTTTACTTTGTAATGTTATCAATATTTTTACGGATTATATAACAAGATTATAAAATATTTTGATAAACTTCGCTAAATAGAGAAAACCGCTTAATTTGTTTAAACCATGTGGTCTCAATGTGTTCCAAATAAGCAGAATCTACTGTATTAAGTTTTTACCAAAAACACTTTTAAATTAAAATATAATTAATTATATTATTATTGACCCTTGGTGATCTCCAAGTCTAGGGTGCCTTTGGTGAATCCAGCTACCACTAATAATTAAAAGGCTTTATGATTGATGCGTTTTAAAGACAAAAATGCATATTGAGGAAACTTTCATTAAAAAGTAAGGACTAGGATGGTCATCTTATTTGATTATAGGCACAAGCAGCCTAATTTAATTTATGAATATATTTAAATTGGATTATTTAAATTATTAATTTTACAAGACAGCCAAAATTATCTTTATTTTGAAAATTCTCAAGTATAATCATAAAAGTGTTTATTTAGAAAAAAACAATATAATAATCATACAAGTGGATCAGAAATTATTTCGCACTAAAATGAATGATTATATGAATACTTTTTAATTTAATTTCTTTCTAAAAATGTAGATTTTTCTAAAAAAAGATTTTTCACAAAGCACAAAAGTAGAGAAAGCGGACCTTAAATCGCAGAAAAGGGTTTGGGAAAGCAAATAAAAATTGTCTATCCTCCAATATGATAATTTAATCTTATGACTTTGCCATATGCAAAATCGTGTTCAGAATTCCAAACCCTCAATCAGTTGTAGATACCAAGACTCCAGGCAAACCAGTCTTCAGTAATTTTTTTAACTATTAGGTTTCTGAAAAAATGAGTGCGGCAGAGAATGTCCTGAATAATATTCCAAATATTTATTATATGGTATTGTAAAACATGTCATTATTCAAAAGAGATTCTGTTAATTAGGTATACAGTGATCGATTGGCTTCATACCAAATGCATATCTCACCTCAGTAGGTAATTTTTCTTATGTATAGAATCTGTAATTTTCCTTTAGTAGTCATCAGCACTTAGTTGGCATCGTGCCAAACCTGATTGAAACTTGCGAACGTCTCCTTCTATTTCAATGAACAGATATTAAAGCTTGTCCACGATGAAATTGTCGCAGTAAAAAGCCGTGTATTTTTTAAAATGTGTTATGATATGTCAATAA
>JBBMKC010231267.1:0-11505 GCA_037834085.1 Bipalium vagum | reverse complement strand
TATATTACTTTAAAAATTATTTTAAAAATATTTATTATTTATTATTTAATATTAATTAAAATTTAATCCTTACAGTTGGAATAATGTGGTAGATTGTGAGGGTGATTATTTTAATTAATAAAATTTTATTATAGTTACATTACAGTTTTATTATTTCATTTGTAATATATTGATGTAAAATGCACATGAACTTTCTTGGTTACCAAATAGTAATAAGAAATAATAATTACTTCCATTAATTAAATAAAAAATCGTAATAATAATAATTGCTGGAAAATACTTTTTCCTTTATTTTTTTGATTAGTTAATTCCTTTTCTACCTATAAATAAAAATGGTAAAATTGTTGATATTTAACAAAGGAATAATTACTGACAAGGGATATTGAATATGTTACTGTAGTAATTATGGATTCTGATTTTCTATTATGATATGGTTCGACCGAACACGGTTGATGGCGAGCAACCAGTTAAAGAACTCGTCGTTGGTCTAGAAATCCGGAAGACCAGAATATTCGGTGATGCATATAATGATTTTTATTTTATTAATTTTAATTAATAATTTTATCCCTGTTCTTAATCACTATTGTTTTTCTATTTTATTTTATTAGTATTTCGTTTGTGGGTGTAGTGCCATAGATTGATTGGACGGAAGCCAGTTAGAGTTATCTTAGTTGGGTATTGAGGTACAGTGAGGGTGATTCTTCTACATCTTAGTTTATTTCTGTAAATTTGTAGTCATTGTTAAAATCAAAATCTTTGTTCTCCAAGGATCCTAATTAATTCAATAAGAACATTTATAGTTTTATTTGTACCAAGCATTTATTTTACATTAATAAGAAAATATTTTATAATAAACTCAATCTTTTTTTAGTATGTATAATAATTATATTTAATTTTTGTAAAGCATATTACTTTTCTAACGGGATAAGTCTTAGTAAGAATTAGTCTAAAAATAAATTTTCTTTAAAATCTATTTCAATTTATTGTCAATTTTATTTTGTTAATTTCTTTATTGATTTTCTTTAGATGAACTTTGACTTTTAAATTATTAATGTCATATTAAATTGAGTTCCTACATTAAAAATTATATATTTTTGTTAAAAAATATTTTTTGAAAAAATCATTTTTAAACAAATAAATTAAATTTTTTAAAAATTTCACAAAAAAATGATTTAAGAAATTTCTAATAATAAATAAAAATATTATTTATAAACATAAAGTATTTTGGTTCAGTTTGATGTCAGATATTTTTGATAAAAGTGAATTATATTTATTTGATTAAAAGTTAAAATTTTTTGTTTAGACGAATATTATTTTGAGTAAATAATCCTAAGCACAATTATTTTACTAAAGTTTATTTAAAGCATAAAAAAACATAAAAAAGCAAAGGAATATAATATTTGAAAAAATTAATTTAGGTTAATAAAATTTTTTAAGATTCAAACAACTGAGAAATTAGCAATCTTTAATTAAGATAATGATAATAATAATAATAATAAAAATGAAATATACAATAACAAAGAATTTAATAATTATTGAAAAATATAATAAAAGATTTTTGATAATGTATTTTTAATAAATTTTAGTCTACTGTTAATTAAATTATTCTCTTATTAATAAAATTTCCATCTTCTTTGTTTTTGAATCCCAAATCAATTAATCATTTCTAAATAATAATTAAAGAAAATTATTCCATCTTTTGTAATATAAAACCCTCAAAATAATTTCATGGTTATGAAAAAATTTTCTAAAATTAATTTTGTTATATTTGTAACATAATTATCAAAAAGGAATAAAAACTTAATTTTTATTTAACAAAATTTATTAAAAAAAATTTAAAAAAATAATATTAATATTAAAATATTATTTTGATTTTAACATTTTCAGGTAATTATAATCATTTTTGTTTTCACCGAAAAAAAGAGCCATAAATGCTGATCTTGTACAGACCCATTCACTAGTTTATTTCTAGACTTGAATGGGATTTTTGAACAGTTTCCTTAGGTTTCTCTGTACCCGAAATTCGACAATTAAGACGATTAACGGAGCCGTCAAGATGAAAAATTGCTTTATCAGAAAAAAGATATCATACGTAAAGTTGCAAAGTTCAGTTTGCGTATGATCATCAAAGTGGTATATGGCGTAAAAAAAGTTGCGTTCAACAAATCGCGAGCGGTTCTGAATTGTATTTCTATTTGACCATTTTTTTGTGATGGTATGGACTCAGAATACATAGATTGGCATTAACTCTCTTTGGAAAATCCTTCATGTCTTTAGATTTAAACACTTTACCACAACCTACATTTATTGTTTTTGGATTTCCGAACTTCAGTATCTAATTATACATAATTATCTTTTGCACGGAGTTTTCATCTTGTCTTACCATCGCGGTCAAAGAAATATATTTGCTATATTTATCTATAATACCAAGGATATATTTTTTCCTTCCGGTAGTTTCTCTTAAAGGCTCACATATACATACAGGGTGCGTCAGCTATTTGAGGACAAAACTTGTTAAAATATATCATGATAATTTTTTTAGTAGCGCTAAAATTGATTTGTAATATTTATTGATACAACATTAAATAATTATTTTTTAATTTAGAAATGGAAGAGATAACTTTTGAATTAACACAAGAAATGAAAAGGCATTTTTAAATAACAAAATTACGTACAATAAATAAACATTTTCAACATTCAAGGGACTTGAAAATGTAGTTTGAAATAATCGTTTCATGTCGTTACAACTTTACTAAAACTAAAGCATAGAAAAAATTTTGAAAGAAAGTTATTTTAAATCATGAAAATAGTACTTTTCTCCATTTCCTCTTTTAATACTTAATTTATGAAATTATGAAACTATTATTCAAAAATTATTCAAGTGTCATAAATTATAATAAACGTCAATTATTTTCATATTTATCTGGATGGTAAATATATACTTTTTGATATATATTAAAGTTATATCATCATTCTTATTGCCAATTTTCTATTATGATGAGGATAATTGGAGACTGAGTAGGATATAAAAAGTAATTTTTTAATTTAATTATTGATCCAATAATAAACTAATTATAAATTTTACATGTCTTGGTCAACTTTATTTCTGGCAATATAAGGATTTAGATGTAATAAAAGTACTAATAACAAATAAATAAAAATAAAATTTATATTAATAATAATATTAAAAAATTAAAATATTTATAATTTTTTATTTAATATTGTTAGTTAAAAATTAATTGGAGATAGAGGGATTCGAACCCGGAACCCTTCACATCTCCCTCCTTTAAAACTCACAGGCACTTAACCGCTCAGAGACTCTTACTTCAATTTTCTTTCCTTTACTTTTCACAGACCTGATCCGCTGGTTGGTGTCCTGATGTGGTCGCTATGTTAGTTGAAAATTAATTGGAGATACCGGGATTCGAATGTACAAAATTTTATTTAAAAGTTTTTTCTTCCACTAACCTAATCTTTTGCACATAAATGTGCGCCTAATATTCTTTATTCATCATTTTGGAGTAGGTCGTCATCTCAGTAGTCGAGATTTTCAGCAGAATCATCAGACTGGTATTGATTTTGATCGTCATTGAGATTTTTATCTTCAATTTCGCGGAGCTCGTATAAATTTACTGATTGTTTACCAACATCTCTGCGAAATTTCCACTGTGCAGCTCTCCATTTGATATTAGACGCGACGCAGAATTTTCCTATTTTGGTTATCTGCCATTTAGGAAACTGCAGACATCTCAGAATTTGATCCAAGGCAGCCGACTGCGAACTTGTCTAACAGAACAGTTCAATCTGGCAGGGCTTTCTTGGTCTAGTCGAGAAGATCTTGGTAGTGGATGAGATTCTTCTCGTGGTTCCAGAAGATATTTTTCTCTGTGTCATACGGACATTTGATGCCAATAAGAACTTTGCGGTCCGTGAACTCAATCTGAAGGTCAACGCGATTCGTTGAATTGAGGTATTGACTTTCAGCATTGACAAAGACTTTAGCCTTTGAATTTTCTTTAATTTGTTTGGCCAGATAATCTGGGATTGAATTATGCCGGCAGTTTTGGAATATTTTGGATGAAATCTTCGACATCCACTGAATTTTAAGCCATGGCAAGCATTGATCTGAATTGCGTAAGATCTAGCTCGGTGAATAAAATATCAAGCTGCGGTTGATATTTCACCGTTGAAAATTGGAGTTGTCGATAATGTTGATTGACCAATTGCCGATGCAAAGCGACCTGCACTTGCTTGGTCAGCTGTAATTCCAAGCATGATTAATTAAATTGTGAGGCTTTTTCGAAACAACATTTGCAGCAATTGTCTTCAAAATTGCTTCATTCTCATAACTTGGGTCCTGAACAAGATATTCGTCAACTACATATATAATGTCAGCATCATCAAAACTCTTTGGCGTATACATGTGCTTAATGGAAGAAGGACTTCCAAGACCAAGTATACTTATCAGAAGACGTCGAATATTTGGTTCAATAGCATTGACTCCTTGCGTCAATCATTCGCGAATGAATAAACGTGTGATAGGCATTAAACTTTTGCCATGGGTAAAGAATGCTTTTGGAGATAATTCTTAGCTGTTCGATAATGTTAGCAAATAACGATTGAGGTGGTAAATGAAGATTTTCATAAAAGTTAACACTCAAATATCGATATATCTCAACAACAGTCAATGTAGAAATTGACGAATCACCAATTTTCAAAGGATATGCATTTTGAACTTGTGGAACAAGAACAAAAGGACACTTTGAAGGCTGAAATTTCAAATGGAGCCAAGATGACACTTGAACTACGCTATCCAGGAGCTCTTGCATGTGTGGACGACTTGTGACTAAAAGAACAACATCATCTGCATAAGCAAGCGCGCTCAACTGGTGTGCACAAATCAGAACGCCACGCTCAACACATGATCGAGAATGTTTAATACTGGGTTCATTCCAACATTAAACAACATAGATAAGGGTTATCCCTGTCGAATAAAAACACTAATTTTAATAGAATCTGTAGTAAGATTGCCACACATAAAGTATGATTGACAATTACCATACAGGGTTTCGATCAATCTACACGATTGAGAACCAACTCCCATTTTCCGAAGATAACCAGTTATAAAAAAGATATAAATACTGCCAAAAGCATCAGCAACATCAAGAAAAGCAATATGCAAGGGCATTTGCAGTTCTTGGTGATATCGATCAATTGAATCTCAAAGCAGGAAATTATGCTCAGAGCATCCATTGAAAGGACCCAAACTCTTTTGCATAGGATGTAAAAAATTATTATTATTAAGTCAACCAGAAATTTGTTTAGTCAAAGCTGAAGCAAATAATTTATAATAACAATCAAGTGAAGCTATTGGACGCCAAGAATTAATATCGTTATATTGTCCGGTTTTCATGGGCTTTGGAATAAGCAATGTTGAAAATGATTTCCACCGTGAAGGAATAAAGGCATTCTCAATAATTCTATTAAAAAGAGAACTATGAATATCTAACAAAGGATCACAATATTTGATATCAGAATATGTGATATTACTGTTACCAGGTTCCGAATTCTAACATGTTTTTAAAACTGATTTCAAAACATCAAAATCGATTTGATGAAAATCAAACTGTGAACAATGTTTAAAAAGATTATTGTCAGAAAATTTCGACCAGTCACAAGAAGCAGGAACAACAGATTTTTGACTGTAATACTTGATGACATTATCGGATGGAGTGCAATCAGCTGCATTTTTATCAACGATGATTTTAAAAGCAGTTGACGGAGAAAACCTGTAAAATTTTCTTAGATTTTAATCAGTGAATGATCTTTGGCCTGAAGTTTTACGAAGAAATAAATTCTTTTTTTTAATCTTTCTCAATTCGTATATATAGTTGATAAGTTTTAAATCAAAATCATTGTTAGAAAAATTTTTTTCCAAACAAGAAAAAACAAGACTTGCAGCCATTGATATACGGGAAACGAAAGTATTTTGCGGTGACACAAAGCTACGAATTGGTTTTAATGTCATCGCTTTAGAAAAAGATTATAAAATACGATTAAAGTTTTCTCTTATTTTGTAACAATTAATATTGAATAAAGACTGAGAATTAGCTAAAGCACACATTACTCCACAGATAACAGGACCACTCTCTTTCTTATATTTCATTTTCTGAAAGAGTCGAAAATAAAATTTGATTAAGACTAAACATTTTCATAAATTTGGCAATTAATTTAACTGATGGAAAGAGATCAGTTTTTGACAAGTCTTTATTAAGATCAATACAAAAAACACTTTTATCAAGAAAATTACAGACAGAGTACCCCGTAATTTTCATTGTGAAAGAACGGACAAAAAACCCATTTCCTATCTTTGAACATTTTAAAAGTGATGTAATTGATAATAAAAGTTAAATTTACATTGACCAATGCATTACTAATCAATGGATTAAGAACAAGAATTTCTTGACATTCGATAGTGAGAGCAATAGGCAATCAAATGATCATCTTTGAAAAATAAAAGAGAAGAAAGATTGTTCAGAGCATTTATACAAAGCGGATTTGTACAAGTTGGAATTTTATTGAATCTTTCATCATCATTATAATTAACATTATCGATATTACCACGACCAGAAAGGTGGGACACCTCATTGAGAGAAATCTGAATTTTGAAAGTTTATTTTAATGGATTTTACTAATGAATTTTCGAGAGATAACCAAAATATCAACTTTAAAATCTTTACTGACCAATTGAAAAAATGTAACAATAAATGATCCACAATAGTAGCCATTGTCCTGTTTATTTACTTTGAAAATTAATAATTTTGACATCAATCCCAAAAGCAATGTTTAAGTCAGAGTTTAAAACATGTATCTGTTTTTGTACATAATCAGGCATAAATGGAGATAAAAGTGGGATCAAAATAAAATGAAATTAAACGAGTCTTGCAGTAAACGAAAGAAATCCAATGTTTATTTAGAATATTCAAAGGACAAAAAAATCTATCAGCAGAAAAAAATCTAGAGCAAAGTCTTGGATAAAATTGATTGCTATTTGCAAGACCGAAAAGAACAAGAGGGTTTAAACAAAAATTTGTTTTATTCGAAACACATTCACACAAATAACTGTCAATATCAAGATCGGTAAACAAAGAATTATACTGGAAAGATCGGGTTTGACCCTTCACATGCGTACGACTGCCCTAACCGATGAGCTACAACCCCCGACTAATTTTCAATTTATCTCACAATAATTATTAAATATAATCGATTTGCGATTATTCAAAACACATTTGCATTTGAATTTGGTAGTTGAAAATAATACAGAACTTATTCCGATTATTAATAAATAACATAATCAAACAAATCAAAAATTAAATTTTAATAAATAAAGGTTACAATGCAAAATATTCTTTGAAATTTTTAATTCTAATCAAAAATAATAATAAACTAGAGTATATTTACGGGATTTACACTTTTATTACGAAGTCATAATTCTAAGCAGAATGCATATTCATTCAATATGAAAAGGGCTTAAGAGTTAAAATTATTTCAGTTTCATTATATTATTATTTTTTAACAAAATTATTTCTATTAAATTTTAACTAAATTTATTTTACAAAATTTATATTAAATATTTACATAGTCTTGGAACTGAGATATGGTTATTATGTTGAGATGTTTGGGGAATTAATTAAAACAAACCATTTTTGAATAAAATTTATATATTTTTAAAAATATTTGTTTGAAATCATTATAATAATATCTATAATGTACTTAATTAAAATTTCCATAATCTTTGTTTTAATAAATAAAAATGATAATGACAAGAACCAGTGAATAAAGTCTAGAGGTTATTTTGTATGTAGAGTGGTTCGACAAGTATTGAAGAAAATAAGGAGTCTTAACAGGGCTTTATCAACAATCCAAAATTATTTTTTTGTATTCCAAACAAAATAGAGAATTCTCTATGGTATGATGTGAACATTTTATTTATTTTTCTTAATAAGTTAGATCTTCCAATTGTTATTAATAGTTAATATCAAAGAATTAAAAATGATTGGAATTTTTAAATAAAATAACAAGTACATAGTGGAATAATCTTTGTTTTATTTATCACTGGTTTATGATGTAGTCGATCCAAGCATGAATGGCTGATACTCACACTCTTTGGACCCACATGAACATTGGGTAACATTGGTTTGATGAGGTTGATGAAGACCTGAGGCGGGTTGAAGAACATTCGACCTTCGAATACTTATATAGCATGGTTCAATGTAATTTAATGATGAAGCAGGATTTGTTTCATCTTGAAAATTGACAAGTTCAGATGTTCGTTGAGATTGGCGATCATTGATGATTTTATTTTGTAAAATTTGGCGAGAATACATATTTCTTTTAGAATCAATATTGTTCTTTGGAAATGCACTGGGTTCATGATCAGGATTATTGTCTAAGACATAACTAATTTGAGGAGATAAGCTCAAATATGTGTCCATGTACGGGTTATTTTTCGAATGTCTTTGTAACGTTGTTGGTTGAGAATTTCTAAATGAGAGAATACTATTATCTTCACTGGATAAAGCACTTTGCTTGGGCTTAGACTTAGTTGTTGATGAATTGAAATATGAGGGGCCTAAATTTTGACGAAATGTATTGTTAGACAATGCTTTGCCTCGAGAATAAAATATCAAGAGAACAATTACCATTAGAAGTAAAAATAACAGTAGAAGGGCTATTAAAACTGTTTGAGATGCTGACAAACAGACAACGTGATGGCAAACAGTTTTATCAGACCCAGCTGAAAAAATAGAAAATTAATAAATGAATTTCATCATAAAAACAAAATATCACGTTTTATATTTTTGTAACCCTGTAAGGTTTGAACTTCAATATGAGCCCACCTCTTAAATATTATTGACTTTGTCTGATTTCTTCCAGGCTTGGTTTCGTGTTTGGTAAACCTCATTTCTTGATTATGGCATTTCATCTAATTGTTTTAAGACTATTTATTTATCTGATTGTTATTTAATGAATTGTTATACTAATCAGTGAACTAAAACAAAATATTTTATTTTTATTTATTGAAATATTTCTGTTGGGAAACTTTCAATGTTTAACACGATAATCAATTAAATAATTTCCTTTTATTTATCTATATATTTTTTATTTATATATTATATGTGAGTATTTAAACTGATTTCTAATTTTTAAATTTTTATATTGTGCCTAATTTATATTTTTAATTAATTGTAAATTTAATTTTAATATTTATTTTAAAATAATTTTTATTTTGATTTTTAATAGCACAATATATTAATTTATTAAGAATGGAAAAAGTATTATTGTTTTAAAAAACATTCAAAAATGTATTGTTCAAACTATGACTTATTTTGTTGATATCGTATGTAACAATATATTTAGGTATTTTATAAAAATAATGAAAAATCGATAAAAACTAATATTCTAATATTTCAAAAAAATAACAAATGAAAACTAATTACAAAATTACTCTCAAATTTTCAATTAATATATTTAAACAACGTTAAGAATATTAAATATACTACTGGTATTATTTCATAATTATCAAGGATATTAGTTTCAGAATAATATTCTTTGATAATGGACAATTGAATGAATAATATTTCTAATAAATAAATAAAGTATCTTCCAAGTATTAGAAGTTAGTTAATGACATTTTACATTTGGTAATTACATTAATGAAAATCAGTCAAATGTAATAATTCAGATATAATAAACTAGAACTAAAGTCAAAAATAAAATATAACTGAGTCTGAAAAGATATTCAGGAAAAGAAAAATTAATTTTCAGGGCAATTAAATTACTACAAAACGGCCATTATTGGTTATAGCTTGAGTAGCTAAATTTACTAATATTATTACTGTTAATATTAACATTAAAAATATTAATACCTAGATAATAATAATAGTAATATTAGTTTTCACTACTGACAATAATAATAATAATATTAATATTATTATTACTGTATTTCTATTTTGTCACATAATGAAATTCTGTTATCTTCAAAAACTATATTTAATTATGCAAAATAATATTTATGAACTGTACCATATTCAGTATCCTTTCTTTTATTTTTTTGTAATGAATATTTTAGGAAAATAAATATTCTTAAAGAATAAATAAAAGCATAACATTTTTTATTATAAAGATATGTAGTTAAAAAGAAATTCAGGTATTTATATGGATAATGTATGAATATAATGTAAGCATGGGTTTGTTGATATTAACTATATTTTGGAAAGGATCATTAATTATATAAATATAAAGGTTTTTAATGTTTTTTTGAAAAAATTTTGCAGCTCTTGTGTCATATTGATCTACTAAAAAATAAAAATTATGATAAAGATTTTTTATAATTTTCGTTTGAAGGATACAAGATATATTAAAATTTTGAGTTAGCAGAAAGTGATGTCAAAATGTACATGGAAAGGTCAATAAAATTTCACAAACAATAAAATTTTATATTCTTTAAAAAGTTGTCAAGGTAATCCATTAATATTCTTTCAGTTCGCAAATTAATATCCATTGATTAAAATCTCGCAGTTTTTGTAATACACCTTTAATCTGTACATAAACAATTTATCATTCAAAAATTGTTGAACCGACAAGTGTGGGTAAAGTTATAATGGAGCCATGTCTGATTTATACGCTGGATGTATCAGAAAATCACAATAGAGTTCCACCTTTTTTTATCTCTGGTAGTCATTGTCATTCTGTCGTTTTGTAGAATAACACTTCTGCTGTTAGCTGGTAGTGTGTGTGTGTGCAAGTGTCCAAGAATTTTTATTTGATTAGAGCAGCTGGGCACAGTAATTGTTTCATTTTTAGGAAGTGACTTATGATGATCTGGTTGGATGTCCAACCAGATGCACAACAGTGGTTGTTTCACATTAATATTTAGATTTTCAGAAGACAATGTCACCTGATCTGGTTAAAAAGCACGTTTACATATTTTTTATTTTTATTTATCAATTATTTAATATTAAAAATATTTTAATATTTCACTAAATAATAATAGAAAATAATTCACACAACCTAATTATTATTGGTAAATGTAGAATATTTTAATATATATCCAGTAAAATGAATCAATACCGCTTACCGACATTGAAGAAAGTGTCTTTAGATTAATGGTTTTGCTCATGTAATAATTTATATATATATATATATTAACTTTCACTTTTCTAATGCATTATCACTTGATTCTACATATTTATTTTTTGACTGACGGCAGTTAAAAATATTAAATATAATTTTTAGTATTTTATAATTCAATTTTGAAGATATGATTTGGTGAAAATTTTATTTGTTTTTTGTTATAACAGTACTTTCTTTTATAAATATCACATTTTATAATATAGAATAAAGACTAAAAGCAACAACTGTAGTATTGTTAATATAATAATAATAATAATAATAATAATAATAATAATAATAATAATAATAATAATAATAATAATAATAATA
>JBBMKC010231256.1:0-11505 GCA_037834085.1 Bipalium vagum | reverse complement strand
AATGACTTAAAAATTGATGTTTCTGAACAAATCGGTTTTTCTACATTTACAAAAATTTTACTTTGGAAATTTTTGATCGGAAACATGTATTTCAACATATTCTATCATATATTTAAATATAGACATGATTAAAGTACTTATAATTATATATTTTCACCCTTTTATCGAAATTTTAGAGGTGGCCCAAAACATATGGATGGCATTGTATATTTTTAAAGATAATTAAATTTTTTGGGTCTGTTGATGACTATAACTTTTAATATAAGTGGTTACTATTTTTAATGTGTTCCATTGTAATAGCTAAATTATTTTTTAAAATTAATTATTTACTATTAAATAATGCAAAAATTATAAAACTTGTTTAAATACTTTAAATATTAATATATTTTTTCACGATAGTAATTTATATATAATCGATATACATGGTAATTTCTGATTTCATATTTATATTTCTTTTATATTAAAAAATTATTATTTTTTAATTGAATTTTAATTTCATTTACTTAAATTAATTATGTATAGCGTGAAGTAATATCAATAAACATTGGTCAAGCTGGGGTACAAATATCAAATGCCACTTGGGAGTTATTATGTATCGAACATGGTATTCAAGCAAATGGAGAACTGAAAGATAACTTAAAAGATGACGACAGCAGTGCATTCAGAACATTCTTTCAAGAAGTCCCTACAGGACAATATGTGCCCAGAGCTATTTCCATTGATTTAGAGCCCACTGTATTAGGTAAGTAATAGTTTGAATATATAATAATATTCAGTAAAATATAATAATTTTGTTATTAACTAATATGAATTATGCATAAATGAAATAATATTGAAGTTTAAAAGGATAAAAATTAATATTGTTACAATGTCTCTAATGTGTATTTTTAAGAATTATTAACTTTATTCAAATGATTATTTACAAAAATAATTACTAATATTAATTTTTAAAGGTTAAAATAAATAATAAAATCTGATCAATGACATTATTTTAATGTTGGTTCATAATGAAAAAAACAAATAAAAGTCCTACCATTTAACTAACTACAGTATAATCTTTCTAAATCGCTAACTCTCTAATCTACCATTCTCTGCAAACCGCCAGTTTTTAGACCTTTATATGTAAAATTTCTATAAATCGCCAATATAATTTTTGTTTTGGTCCAATTTTTGGGTATTTAGACAGGTCATACTGAAAATATTTTTAAAGAATTATGTAATATTTTAAATATAAGTATTTTATTGATAAATGATAAATCTGGGATATATAAAAATATTATAATGAGGAAAATAATACTTAAAATTTGATCTATGAACCTTATAATTCTGGCAAATTTAAATTATTTGAGTATTCATCAAAGTCGGAATTGGTTCCAAAAGATTTTTAAATTAGCAGCAAAGATTTAAAAATTAGCAAATCTAATTAATTTTCGTCAATCAGCATATGAGTTGACCCAAAAACAAGCAGAAATCATTTAAAATAAATTGGAAAGATATAAATGAAGTGATTACGGCTCCAAACAAACTGTTGTATTAAAATCGAATTCAAAGAACAATACACTGCCCTCCAGAATAAAAACAGATTCAATTTTTGATTGAGAATAACTGGGGATGATAAAAAGGTTCTGTAGGTCAAGAGCAAAAAAGATAGATTTCTGCGTTTTCCTTGGAAAAAGTCCGTAAGATATGTTTCGATAGTTTAATCACAATTAAATGTCTTACTATATCTTTTGTTTAAATACCGGAAAAGATAAAAATCATAAGGCGATTTGTATCTGAAGATAAAGATGAATATACTGATGGTCAATTTTTTTGACACACCTTATATTTTAATATACGATGCTTAATCAAAATAATTTTATAATTTATTTTGGATGAGTATAAAATGCTTATTTAAAATATTTAAAAATTTTTTAATTAAATATACTTGTTTATATAATATAGTCATATTTTGTAAATTTTGAATTTATTTAAGTCAAATTTTTTGACACAGGAAGTTTAAATTTTATTAAATAATTTTTTAAGTTTAAATACTTTTTAATTAAAAATTATATTAGATTCTAATTCAATAATGTACAACATATTTGTAAGAAAACTGGCCATTCAATGGAGAACAGAAGGGCTTAGCTATTCGGCAATTGCGACAAGATTGAATATAACACGCGATGCAGCATGCAATTTATGCATCTACAGATTGAAAAGAATTAAGTTGAAAATAGGACTGAAATTAAAAATGGATAAGGCGTGTAAGTTGTCGCGTAAGACGGAAGATTTGTGTTTTCAATGAAAACAAAGAAAAGGTAAATGCAACTAAATTAATAGAAGAATGTGATTTAGATGTATCAAGAAGTACGGTACACAGATATTTAAGGAAAACTGGTTTCATATACAAAAGGATGTCATCCAAAATTTATTTGACAGCCGGTGAAAAGCAATTACGTTTGCAATGCATAAAATCATGGATTTCGTTTAATCATGATTGGGATCTCACAATTTTTTCTGACGAGAAGCGGTTTTCTTTGGATGGTCCAGATGATTAGAGATCCTATGTACAAAAATCATCCCCAAGTTATTGCATTAAGAAGCAGTAAAAAGGTGAAAGCGTTATGGTATGGATGATGACAATGCCAAACGATCTGCTGTCTTTCAAAGTCGTGAAAGGAACCATGAATTCAGATGGATATATTAAGCTTTTGTCAGAAAGTGCTGTGCCCATAAAAAAACTAAATTATGGAGAAAATTGGTATTTCCAGGAGGAATATGCTTTGGTGCAAAAAAGTTAGAAAGTGAAGGAAATCATAAAGAAATCATGTATACCGGTATTGGAATGGCCGGCCAAAATCCCAGATCTGAATATTGTTGAGGACTGCTGGAAGACAATATCAGATCTAGGCTACAATGGAAACCAGTTCAATGGTAAGGATGGTTTAGTTGAAAAAATCACTGCCGTCATAAATCATCTTAATGCCATCAAGCGATACAAAGTTATTGATTTATACAAGTCAACTAGACATCGCTTATTAGAAAAGCATGGTGATTTTTATAATTGTTAGCTTTTCCCTATAAATAAATATGTCAAAAATTTTGACTTTTTCATTTGTCATATTTTAGTATAATTTAGTCTATTGTAAAACAATGTGTGAAACCCACTTTTATATTCTAAACTGAATCCACAAAATTCTTCAAAATGATAGATAAAAATGCAGAATGGTTTTCGTATTGAATTGGAAGAACTATTAAAATATGAAGTCAGCGTTTTGAACAAACTACAATTTATGTTACTTCAGTTCTCTTTATTTTTCATTACCTCAAAATAAATTAAAGCAGATTATAAGAAATAAAGTTTTTTTTTGAATATCCGTTATAGCAGTAGACTTTAAAAATTGATCATAATTCACCTATAAATTGGATTCTAAAATCTTTTTTTGTTCTTTTGAAGGTCCTTCACAGAAACTTATTTGTAGCGGAGTTTTAATACACAAAGGAAATGGTTTGAAAATAACTAACTGGAGATTTCTTCCCAGAGATATATTCAACTTGTTTGCTTCCACAATGTCAATCGGATCAAAAGCCAACAATAATTGAAAATATTGACAAAAGTTTTTAAGATTAAGTTTTTTAATATTAAGAGTGTTTCGTTTCTTAAACTGTCACCTAATTCAAAATCTTTATTTGAGAGTTCATAAAACAATCTAATACTTGTTATTAGTCATAACGTCAATTTAAGATTTTAATAATAAATTTAATAACGGTTGTAGAGGCCTTATAATTAGGCAGAAATAATAGGCATTAAAAGATATGCGTTTATTTCAAACTGTCACATTATCATTAAAATTTTTAAACAAATTAAAAATACTTTAATCAAATTTACTTTTTAAGTTTTAATTCTATTACTTTCATTTTTAAACCTTTAAAAGATATTGTATTTAAGATGAAATTAGAACTGGAGCATATCGGAATTTATGGCATCCAGATCAGTTAATATCTGGTTATGAAGATGCTGCTAACAATTATGCCAGGGGCCACTTTACTCTTGGTAAGCAATTAATAGATCAATCAGTAGAGAGAATTCGAAAAGCTGTCGATATGTGTGATATGCTACAGGGATTTTTCATTGTTGACAGTTTAGGTGGTGGAACTGGATCAGGATTCTCATCCTTACTCTTGGAACGATTAGGCATTGAATACATTAAACGAACAAAATTCCAGATTGTTATTGCACCATCAAATAATTTATCTACGGCAGTAGTTGATCCGTATAATGCAGTTTTAAGCATGAACGCTTCCACAGAACATTGTGAAGTTTGTGCTCTGTTTGACAATGAATCAATTTACGAATTGTGCAATAAAACATTAGACATTGCCAGACCAATTTACAACAATCTGAATCGAATAATTTCTCAGGTTTTTAGTTCGCTTACCGTTTCTCTTAGATATGAAAGTTTTCTAAATTCTGATTTGGATCAACTTTCAACTAATCTTATACCTTACCCAAGAATTCATTTTCCTTTAATTAACTATGCACCGATTATCTCTGTTCGTAGAGCCGAACACGAAAAACTCACCACACACGAATTGACAAGAGCAATTTTTGAAAAGGGAAGTCAAATGATTTGTTGTAATATGAATGAAGGTAAATATATGAGCTGTTGCATACAATATCGCGGGGATATCACTCCTAAACAGGTTAATGGTGCTATTTTTGAAGTCAAAAGAAGATCTGATATTAAATTTGTAAATTGGTGTCCAACAGGTTTCAAGCTAGGAATCAATTCTCAACCTCCAACCATTGTGCCCGGGTCTGAAATGGCTCAAAGTACTCGTAATGTTACTTTGATAACCAATTCCACAGCAGTTGAACAAGTATTTCAAGGGTTCAATCATAAATTCGATGTTTTATTTTCCAAAAGGAGCTTTGTGCATTGGTATGTTGGTGAGGGAATGGAAGAAGGAGAATTCAATGAAGCCAAGGATGAGTTAAATGCTCTTATTATCGATTATGAAGAGTTATCGATTGATGACGAAGAGGAAGAACAGAAGAGCATGGGGAATAAGAAAGATGACAGAATAGAGTCCAAATCGAGATCACATACAAAATCCAAATCAAATTCCATGTCCAAAGATGTCTCTTTTAAAGATAAAGACTTGAGCGCGAAAGGAAAGGATGTCAACTCGAAAGGTAAAACAACCAGTTCAAAAAGTAGAGATCTCAGTGCGAAAGATAAAGAATACAGCTTGAAAGATGTGGAAAAAATGGAAGAAATAGAAGAAAATGAGAATCTTGAAACAAACGATGCTGCTGAAACAGAAGACATGGAATTAGGCGAATTTGAGAATATATAGAGATAAAATTTCAACAACATGAGACTATTTCACCTTTTACTAATTACCTTGATTTCAGTGTAGAAAAATTGATTTCAATTTCGTAAACTGGTCTCTTTAAAACTGTGATCTTATATCAGCATTATCTTCCTCTTTTTATAATTAATTTGGATTAATTTAAAATTAAGCAATAAAATAAATTATATTTCTGTTACGTTTCTATCTAATAAAGTCAAAGATAGTAAAATAAGAAACTAAAAAAGTTACAAGTTCAAATTTCTGAGTTCAAACGAGAATTTATTTATACTTGTTGGGTTTTCCAAAGGCACAAACTCTATATATTATTATTATAATAAATGTAAATTAAAAACTTTTAAATTTAAAATATTGGGTAGTTTAAAAAATTTCCGCCTATTTTGGTAAAATAAAAAAGTTAGAAAAATAAAGTCGAATTGAAAATTTTATTAAATTACATACTTATCATTTTGATCAACAACGTCTAGTCATTTTTTTGGTAAAGCAAAAATTCCGTCACTGTAAAACTTTTTTGATTTATTGGCAAAAAATTGTTTCGCAATCCTCTTTTGAATTTAATTTTACACCATTATGGGAGTTCTGCAATGAGCGAAGAAGATGGTAGTCTGACGGTGCTCTATCAGGACTATATGGATGATTTCCCAAAATTTCCCAATCAAAGTCCCTCAATTTTTGCTGCGTCATGAAAGATACATGTGGTCTGGCGTTGTCATGGTGAAACACAACCCCTTTCCTATGGATTAATTCGGGACGCTTTCTTTACAATTTCCTGACGTACTCTTCTCAACTGTTCTCAGTAAGATAACTGAGTTTATTTTTTTATTCTGATTGGAGTAATCCATAATGGACTATTCCCTTGTAATCCTACTAGACACAGAGCATTAACTTCCTTGAAGTCATTTTTGGTTTCGCAACATTTTGTCCAAGACCTTTTCGTATTTTATTATCGTACTTGATCCATTTTTCGTCACATTTAATAAGACGTTTCAAAAATTGATCGATCATGTTTTTATTCAACAATGTTTGGCATATTGAAATTCGTCTTTCAAATTTTTTTCAGTCAAATTATCCAGTATCCATACATGTATCTTCTATGTATATCCACATTTCTCCAAATGATTTAAAATTGTTTGATGATGAATTCCCAATTCCTAAGCTATTTCGTGGCTGCTTATATTCCTGTCTTCTTCAACCTTCTTAATTATTTTAACGACTTTTTCATAGATTGGTCGGCCAGAACGAGGTGTGCTTTTGACATCAAAATTTCCGGAACGAAATTTAGCGAACCATTCAAGGACTGTTCTATCCAAAACAGTATCCGCTTCATAAACAGCATTAATCTTTTTAGTTACCTGTGTAGCATTTTTACCTTTCAAGAAATAGAATTTCATTGTGTATCGAATTTCTTCTTTATTTTTCTAATTTCTTTATATTTCTATTTTTTATATTATAAACATGAATAAAATTTCATTAATTAATCAAAATGCCTACTTTTTAAAGTTATTTGAATGCTAGGATTATAATAAATTATAAAATGATATATTAAAACAAAATCAATTTCAATCAAACTACATAAAGAACATTTTCATCGTCTATTAACAAAATCGACGGAAACTTTTTAGACTACCCAATATTACCAAAAGTAATATATCAAAATCTCGTCGTCGAAGATTTTGCTAAGGATTACTTTTTGCTGAAGAAGATTTGCAGAAGACTTCAATTATTCAATGAATATTTTTGCCGAAGATAATTTCAATTTCAATATTTTTATTTCTGTGCTATGACATTGCAAAAGGATTTTACAATGGGGCCCAGCGAGCATGGGAAACCATAGGTGACTTGAAAATGAGTAGAGGATGACTCGGTTTCGGGTTTCTTTCTTTAAACTTGTTAAGATTTAATTTAGCTTATATTGAAGTTACAGTGAAACCTGCTTAAATTGAACACCATAGTGTCCTTGATGAAAAGTTCAAATTAGAGAGGTGTTCAGATAATCAAGGTGTTCAAGTTTAACTTATATTTACAGTGTACGGAATTAAATGTTCAAATAAAAGAGGTGTTCAGCTAACAAAGGTGTTCATTTATGCAGGTTTCACTGTATATTGAATTTTGGTTTTAATTATACATTATTATATTGTGTTTAACTTGAAGTTTTCTTGTATTGATTTGTGCAGACATTTGATCGATTTTGTTACAGTGATTTTTCAGGCATTTGATTTTTTGGTTTATAAGATAATTGATCGGGATTTTGTTCATGATTTGTATAACTATTGAATTTTAATAAAGTTTTACTGTAATTGTTTTTATTCAATTTGGACTGCTGCAGTTCATAATAAATAATGCCTCTGCAATCCTCCCAGCATTATCTTCATTTAATATTTATCAAACAGAATTTCCAAAAACCAACTCGGTCTCTCCTTGAGGTCCCGGATCTAATCATGGTTTTCCATTTATTTGGAAAATTAAATATAAAAATTTCTTTTTTATCTTTCTTATTTTCAATTAACCTTTAAACTAAAATATTATTTAATAATTATTTTTCCTATTATTTATTATTATTATTATTGTGGAGACTCCAGGCAAACCAAACAAGTCAAAGTCAACCAATTCCGTTCTCAATAATTCAAGATGAAAAACAGAAAACCAAGTAAATCCAACAAGTCAAAGCCAATCCAAGCCAAAAAACTAGTTAACATTAGTAATCCTGTATATATAATCTTTATCTTGTATGACCATTACTTTAAACAAAACTTTAATTGTGTATTTGATATCCTTAGTATAAAAAAATATATGTATTAAGAGAAACTTGTAAATCGTCCTTGATTGATCTTAATAAATAATAAAATGATAATTAAGCAATAAATATATAATGAAATATCATGTTAATATCGTTATAGTATTTGTATAGATGATGAAATAATATATAATAATGAAATAATTATACATAAGTAATATAAAATATCATGTGGAATAATATTATTATTAAAATAATAATATGTATAAATTATTATAGTTATATTATTATCAATAGTTGTATTATTTATTATTTATTTATAAAATAAAGAAAATTTATAATAAAGTAACAATAAAGTTACTAATAATAAAAAATAGGTGGAAATTTTATAGTAAAAAATTAAAGGGGTAAAAAAATATAAATAAGGTTAAACAGTAGAGTTAAAATAGGAAAAAGAAAGTTACTATTTATAAAAAAAGAGGATAAAAGGACTAATATAAAAATGAATGAAAAAGCATAAAGACTGACAAAAAAATAAAAAGCAAAAAAGCAAAATACGACTACAAACGAGAATAAGACTACCTGAAATAGAAATTAAACAGATAAGTGCCTACAACCAAAAAGCCGATTGAATAATTGTACCACAAGTCAGGACACGAAGTTCATACCGCGTTCAATCCTAAATAAACCAAACAAGTTTATACTATAATCAACTACGACAAGCAGAATATCAGGCCTACTGAAATAGATAGTTCATACGGTACTCAAGGCTACGACATTGTACTACAACCAACGCTTATAGCCAGAGCAGTTCACAAACCAAACCAATTCGTCTACAAGGAGACAACTATATAAAGAGCTCATCAAACTAGAGCGAAGAAGCAAAAAAGAAATATAAAAATAAAGATATTCAATCTATGCCATTTTGATTTGTTTTAAGAAGTAATTTTATGTTTTAGTCTATAATATCGACTTGTTACATTCGTGTAACAAAGTTCTTTTGTGTATCCAATAATGAAAAGTAAAGTAATAATAACGGTACTATTTATTCATATATTCAATTTCGTCATTTGATAAAATATTATTTAATCCTCTATATTTGCAACTTGTTACTTCCAAGTAACGAAGTCTATTATAAACAAAAATAATATATAATAAATACTAGCTTGGAACTAAAGATTCACAAGACTAGAATCGATTGTCAATAGTAAATAGTTATTATTCTGACCCTTTTGCAGTCTTAAGCATATAATCTTTCTCAGGGTTCATAAGGATGTGCACTTGGCTGGCCCAACAACACTAAAAGTTAAATATATTATTTAAATAAGCATTTATCTTAAAGTAATATCTGATATCACCTAATTTTTAATATACATTAGTTGTAACGTTCTGATTCTGGTTTATAATAAATTAATTAAAAATCGAGTACGAACTTTTGCAATGACCCAATAATAAAGTAACTTAAATAATTTTTAGTTTTACAGTTTTGAAATGAATTTACATTTTTCAAGATTCTTGCATTATCATTCTGTTTGTTTATTCTCAATCTTATGAGTTCTTTGCTAATTTTATTCTGATTAGGTTGTTTTTTCTCTAGGATAGTGTGCTTTTTTTTACTGTTTTTGAATTTCTTTCGTGAACATAATCAACAATAAAATTAGCACACATTAATTAGAATTAAAAATTATTAAGTAATTGTTGAGACGAATCATTTTTAAAATTCGAATCATAATTTTAATGTTAATAAAATTAAATAAAAATACAAAATTTAACACAAAAATATAAAGTGAATCATATTTTAGAAACTTAAAAATATCGAGGCTAATATAAAATAATTTTCATAACTAATATTACTTAATTTCTTATAAGTTTTAATTTTGATAGTGAAAAATTTTACATAAACTAAGAATAGTTTTAATGAAGTAAACATATAAAGAATTTGAAAAAGAAAATATTATCTGAATGAAAGGTACGTAATATTTTATGTAAAAATTATCTTTTTTATTTTTTATATTCAAATTTAATAATTATTTATTTCCCTTATTGGCTCTAGTATTTAATATCTATACACAACAGTTTTATAAATTAAACTTTACAATCATTATTTTAATGTAAATAGGTTTAAGTTGTTTCATATTTAATTTCCGTACAAATTTATGAATTATGTTGTAGTTAGTAATTGAAGATAATTTAAGAACTATTTGATTTTAATGTTCTGTACTTTATAGCCAAATGTAAACTAAGTAATAGATTAATTTTAGATTTTTATATTTTTATTATTAAATATATATCTTAAAAATATTCATTTTGCAGCTATATTAATTTTATCTCATAAATTATTATTGTATGTTAATAAATCTCTTTATATTTAAATTTTAATTTCATTAAAGACAATTTCACTTATTTAGGTCATTCATAATAATGTTTTAAATCAATCTATTATTGATTTTCAGAATTGATATTGAATTGTTAATGATGTATATCTTATATTTTATTTATTTTTCTTACTAATACTGTATGATGGAGAATGGTGTACCATCTCAAATCTGTAAATTTAAAGTTAACAAAATCGTTAAAGTTTTATTAACTATTTTATTAATAACCTCTTTTATAAGTTTTGTTATATGAATCTACAAAAATTTTTTCATTCACATAATAAATTTGCATTTGACAATCTTGTTTGATTTTAATCTTTTTAACTCTGTTCTCGAATCTCGATGGATCAAATTTAATTGAATATTTTAAAAAATTTAAACTCAATATGCTATTTATTATTTCAAGGTATTTTTCACTGGATCATCTGTTAAATTTTTTTTATTTTTATATCTGAAACTCAAGTCATTTCTGGCATTTAATTGAAAGACTTCTTATAAATAATAATATATTTTAAAAAAAATAATGTATATATGATTAAAAGCCAGTTAAAAAATAATCACTCTTGTGACTTCACTGAATATACATATTATCTTATCATATTTAACATGCTATTAATCATAGCATGTATCATTCGCAATAGTTATCGATGTACTCCACAAAAGGTTAAATAAATATTGGATAATAATTTAGTAAAAGGTGCATTTATAACTTGCTAATATTAGGTATTCAAAAGAATAATTGCCGTATCTATACATATACTTCAAAACTTCACAATTTTTAAAAATCAACTTTATTAAACAAAATAAGTTTCTTCTGAATTAACAATTTTTTGCCATATATCAATAAGTTTATATATACCATTTTCAATTTAAATTAAACCTTTTTCACTTAAATTAATGAAAATTAAACTTTTTCATTTTGAATTAAACTTTTTTCATTTTTTATAACTAATTTTTTATAAACTAATGAAAGAAACAAACGGATAGATTTATTAATAAACATAATAGGGATAAAATTTTTAATCCATAGGCATTGGC